>VTPC01000052.1:91549-137172 GCA_011009095.1 Ignelater luminosus
TGATATGAAATAGACATACGACAGTATAAAATTGCTGTTAGAAAAAATCCAGTAACTATGAAAAATATAACTGGAATATCTGTGGAGATTTGAAGGTGATTGCTTTACTGCTTGGATTGCAACTTGGGTACACTAAATTCTGCTGTTTCCTGTGTGAATGGGATGGCAGAAAAAGGAAGTCTTATTATATTCGAAAGCAATGGCCTGGACGTAAATCTCTTGTTCCTGGACAAACAAATGTGTCAAATGTACCTTTATTGAATCCTAGAAAAGTATATTTACCTTTACTGTATATTAAGCCAGGATTGATGAAACATTTCGTAAAAGCAACTGATAAAGATTCTGCTGCATTTGAAATTTACATTCCCCAAAGTTAGTGATGCGAAATTGAAAGAAGACATTTTTATAGGGCCACAAATAAAATTGGTGATAGACGATGAACAATTACAGGAACTGTTAAATCCAGCGCAAAAAGGCTCTTCTTCTTTTCTTGGAAATCATAAAGCAGTAGACTACGGTGATATAATAATCTTGTGAAATTATACCAAGCTATGGAATGCAACATGCCCTTAAAACTTCATTTCTTGGACTTCCACCTGAACTCTTCCCAGAAAGTCTTGGAGCTATTAGTGACCAAGTCTTGGCGCTATCAGTGATTAACATGGGAATAGATTTCTACAAGGAAATGAAGGTACAAAGGCAAGTGGAAGACAACCATGCTGGCTGACTATTTTTGAACTACAAAAAGAGACATCCCGAAAGCAAAATGTTCCCGTAAATCACCATCAAAAGATTTCTAGGTAAACTGTGTTTCATATAATATTGATTATGTAAATCAAATCGGTTTCCAGTCCATCGTCAGTTTTATTGCCGCCGTTGGTGAGAAAGAAAACAATGAGGTAAGCGCCATTCCTACTTGAAATGCAAAGTAATGAATTCCGAGTTTATCAGAGCCCGGTAAGAAACTTATATTGTTGATGCAGTTAAAATAGGTTTGTACAGTCTCCTTTAACGAAAACCTACGTAAATGGACACAGCCTGTCAACATTAATTCATTTGAGCAGACCTGAACAACCCATTAACTTAATGAAATCTAAAGTAAATCTTCTTTGGACTAGTTTACTCTTACGTAATTTTCTGTTCCGTTGAAATCCTGCTTTGAAATTTTTTACTTTTGGAACATTCTATTCTGGAATAGAGAAAATTGTTAGTGGTCCACTGATTCATTAAAAGTAGGTCAGCAAGTCACAGTGTGTCTGAAGCTTTTGGTATGGGTGCTGCAGAATTTAATGACGTTGATAACTTTTCTACACCAGTTTCTGTATTGTTCTCCCCTCTTTTATTATTTCCACCTCTGTCTCCAATTGAGAAAGGTCTGCAATATTTACTATCTCTGTCAAACCTCCAGTTGGGCTAAATCTGATAGCACAATCCATTGTCTTCTTTCCTAACTGTGAAAGGTTTTCGAGAATTTTTACTTTGTTGTCACAGTTGTATTCGCGTATTATTATGTTGTTCAGAATCTTCATCTTTCTACTTTAGCTCTGTTTATTTTGTTGGTAGGTTTTTTACATATCTTCTGGTTAGAATGAAGTCGTCAGGATTTCCATCCAAACGTCGCGAAATCAGTCTTATACCTGTCAGAACTTTTACTTTATTGCCCTAGAAATAGACATAGCTTTATTAGAGAACCTGAAAGCTGAAACCTGACTTCTACTAAATTAGTAAAATTTTTCTTCCATCAATCCTGCTGTACTGACTTCGTTAAGGAATTAACTGACATCTTCCTAGCGATACTGAATCCAAGTTGACTGTGTTATCATGTTGAAAAATTCATCTTTTTTCTCTGGTTGTATTGAGTTGAGCAGATTGCTGTATTGGATCTACCAGGAAATTTAGCGTTTTGTCCTGTCTGCGTCTGTACTATACCGCATTCTATTATTGCTGGCGGAGTAGTTTTTTTGAGGATGTGTCGAAATTTTTATTCTATCAACCCAATTGTGCACACACTAAAGAATTTGGTATTTTCTTCCTTGTTGTACTGGATTTGCTAAAATGTACATCCATCCTGTCATCTAGTCTGCGTTAAGTTAATTGAAGAACTCTTTTCTTTGCGTTACTGACTTTGCAAGATCCTGTTGAATCCGGGATTTTTGTATTATTTGTATTAAATCTTTCAGGGTTTTGATCGTTACGCATGTGACTCTACATTAAAGACTTTCATCATTTTTCTCTCGACTGTATTGAATCTGGAAGGAATTTGCTGGGCTTCACCTGCCAAAAAATTTTGTCTTCTAAGCTAAGTGGAATTTCCATTTTGCTACCTTAGCTATGCTGACTTTGTTAAGATATTCGACGCATTTTATCTTGATTCTGCCATTAATTCCAACTTCATTTCTTTTCTACCAAGTAACCTAATTAGTTATTACCCAGCAGAAAATTCCATGCTTAATAGTGACCTTTTATCATGCTGCTGGATTTAGTTGTTACTATTAGATGGTACCTGCTTCTACTGCAATCAAACTTTGGAAGAAAAATTAGAAAATTGGAGTGCAAAAATATCCAAAAGATTTGAGTGCATGAGCAGACGTTTAGCTGTGGTTCTAAAGACAGTTCATCAGCACTAACATGCTAAAAGGCATCGTCCACAGCTCAAGCAGTGTAGTTGTACGTAATACCACTAGGTAGTGGAAAGTTTCCTATCTCGCATATAATTTGTTTGCTAATTTCAAATGCATGAATAAAAATTTAGAAAACACATGACAGTCAGTGAAAAAATTTGTCCAAATAGTTTTGGTCGAGTTTAAAAAACTCTACGTGATTGAAAGTCACAAATTTAACTTTTTTGTTGCTTTTATAACGAATAGAATAAACTTCAATTGTGCAATCACTAAATCATTACATTCTGTTAGAGGAACTGTAACAGAGATTCTCTCCATTAAGCTTGCACTAAAATTTTTTTTATTCAAGAGTAAATCAACCCAGATACGGATTAAAAAAGGCGTTGAAGTCATTTTCAAGCTTTCTTTCTATTTGTATTCATCAAATATCGGAGGATCCAAATAAAAACCGCGAGAGTAATATCCTGCTGAAACGGTCATCAAACAAATTAATGAACCAGATTGTTTTAGGTCGCTTTGTTTTGCAATTAAAAAGATATTTTATTCCTATCATGACCATCACAGTCATAAAAGCGTTCGTGATATAATGTTCATTTAAACATCAATCAAAATTTTTATATGCAATGTTACCTAATGAACTGCCATTAATGTATTAATTTCACTCGGTCAATATTTTACCAACACTAACAAGTAATTTCGGTGATTCTATTATTTTTTCCTTTTGTAGGGAAATGGATTTTTTTATTGCTTTTCTACATAATTTCCTGTTACACGTACATTTTTTGTTACCATTTAATATGTTCGTAAATATATTTTTTGCGCCTAAAAATTCAATTAAGTCCGTATTTACGAAACCCATTCGAAGTATTTTTTTATTACGAGCTTTTCAGAGTTTTTCAGCGCGGATTTTTATAAATTCGCATTACCATAAAAAAAAGAATAAAATGAATAGTAAACATTTTTGTTTAATAATTTTTCGACATGCATCGTATGTTATTCAAAAACAGTATATCATTTGTCAAACTTAAATTTTCAACTTTGTATCCTCGTGTTTTTCGCTAGTCAATTTGTCATTCTCTAGGCGAAGCGTCAGGGAAAACCACAAAAGTCTCGAGATGAAAATGTATGTCTAAAACAAGAAGATACCTAAGAAAGGGATTCTGCGTCTAAGTTCGCGCCATCGAATTATCGAACCAATGCCCAGTAGCTCCTATATTTTATGCTTAAGATGTCATTCGACCGTCCCTTCTATTCATACCGACCTGGTTGCAAACGCCCTCAAAGTAGAATGTATTACCGAAAGGTCAGAGTGTTTCCATACGACATTTTCTCTTTACATATTACAAGTCAAGGCTTACGATCGGAAAGGCATTATGTTAATATCTTGTTGTTTCACTATGGTTTATTGAACCTGCAAAAACAGATTTTTATGTAAAATAAAAGCCAAATACAAGTTACATTAATTGCTGTTTTTTATTACAGGACTTATTAACTTTTAAATAGGTTTTTCATTCCTTTTTACTAGGGTGTTTTTACTGTTATTAATAATTAAAGCAAAATATACAAAAAAGCTTTTTTATATTAATAATAAACAAATACACAATTATAAACGAAAAAGATGACCTAAAAGCAAAATCTAGTTATAAAATAATATTGAAGCTTATAGCATTATAATATACTATAACTTACTTAATGAATTCATAACATAAAAACTAATTTCTATAATGTATTTAGGAATTGAGAGTGTATGTGGCTTAAGACAAAATTAAGTTCAGGATCCCCTTCTTCAACCACAACTACTATAATTATTCAAAAGAAAGACTGCACAATTTTGCGTTGTGTCACTAAAAACCAATTTCAAAGGTAGTGGCATTGCCATGTGGATTTTTAAATTGCAAAACCATACAAAATTTTAGTTCAAACAAAGAATCTAATTTTAGAACTAAATTTATATCTCTCTAGCAAAGAATGAAGTAGGTCTTGAATGTCTTATGAATTTTAAATTATTTTATATTCTTTAGTTATACATAAAATAGAATTTTTAAAAAGATTTTGTAACAATCATAACGTTTTAATATATAAAATTGTTACGTTCAAGGACTAAATATTAACAATAATAATAATAATAATAATAATAATACAACCGTTTGAAAGCGCTTTTAATGCTGCAAGTAGGTCACATCATCATGCAGGTGTCGCTAACTTCATTCTTATCTTCCTGTAGATATTTCTTACTGTATTAATGAAATACCATGCAAGATTAGTCGTGCTGTCATACCGTTTCATATTGTATAGGTTCAATTTAATTAATTAATTAATTAATTAAATAATATAAATGTGAAATGAAGCTTTGTCGTTTATAAAAAGTCTAAAAAATTAACAGTTGAAAAAGCAAAGAATATTAAATACTAAACGTAGCATAAAAAATTATATCAAAATGAAGATTGTAGGAGAATTGGAATTTAATCCGAAAAGAAAGGCAATTTGGCAACAGTACTAACGTATTAGAAAAGAAGGAAGAAATCAGTTAGTTACATGGAAGATGATGAAAACTTCCTGAATTCCACATTTTATTTTGTTTTTTGTAATTATAGCTTTTTTTCCATTTACTTATCTAATCAGTCAGCTTATGGAGCAACTCGAGGATAAATTATTTAACATCAAGTCGAGTGATTTCAATTCCAATAAGTGGAACGTTCTTTTCTCCTTTTAAATCAAGTTCAAATTTTAATTTTTTATTTTATTTTTTTCGTCTGGCAGATATGTTGCGAGGGTTGCGGTTTTCTTAGAACTGTCGTGTTCTTATATATGTTACGGCTAAAGTGCAAACTTGGATAGTTTATAAATTAGCTGGATAGTATATAAACTAATAAAATAAATAGTTATTTTGCTAGAAAACTATATTAGCTGATAGTTTCAAAACTAACTAATACCCTTTGCTAATTTGACTGACAAAGTTGAAAAACTAAAATAGCCAAATGTCTTGGTTAGTTTGTAAATCATCCAATTTGAAATGGGTAGAATAGTAAACTGCTTTCTAGTGATGTAAAATAACCAATATCTTGGCTAGTTTATAAACTAATCCTCCATTTCTGTAGCTAATCTAACAAAAAACGTTGGGTTAGAATTTTCATGTTTTTATCAAGTTGTTAGTTTAAATTTTGCTCTGCAACGAGTTGACGACGTCTATATTCTATTAAATAAATAATTGGGCAAATTAATAGCTTGCATAGATGATTTATATGATGTTATTAATGATTCCCATCAGTGCACAGGTCATGGTAGAAGACAAGTTACATTCAAACTAATTAATGAAAAATATTTAAATGTCACGCAAGAAATTGTAACCCTGTTTATTGAAGAATGCAAAAACTGCCAATTAAAGAGAAATCAAGTAAAAAAGGGGATTGTAGTGAAACCGACTGTTTCAAATAACCTAAACTTAAGATGTCAGGTAGATTTAATTGATTTGCATACACGTCCTGACCAAGACTACAAATTTATTTTTGTGTATCAAGACCACTTAACCAATTATGTTTGCTTACAACCCATGAAAACAAAAACAGCTAAGGAAACAGCTTAGAATCTTTTGGAAGTGTTTATGGATTTAAATAGTCTATATCTACTGCAAAGTGACAATGGCAGAGAATTTGCAAACTACGTAAGTTTATACTGTTGTTGTCAAATTCAATTTAAAATCTGTTTTGGGGTTGCTAAATAGGAATTTTTAATCAAAAATAAAAAAATTTAAAATGGTTAGTCCAATTGGGGAATTTAGGCATTTATTTAGAATTGTATTGATAAATTTTCTTTCCAATGTACTTCATTGTTTATCATTTAAGTTATTGAAGAACTGGTTCGACTTTGGCCGAATTGTCGAATAGTGCATGGTAAACCACGACACTCGCAGTCTCAGAGTTCTGTCGAAAGAGCGAACCAGGATATCGACAATATAATATCGAGTTTTGAAGATAATTTTTATCGACTAGGAACTACATATTCATGGTGTACTAAACCAGTTATTTTCACCCAATCAATTTGAACTGTGTAAACAAAATTTTCTATCTTTAGAGGATATTTAGACTGATACAGAAATCTCGCTTCGAAGTGCTGTTAGAAATTTTTCAGTTTCTGGTACAACCCAGGACTATGTCAGGTGCCAGTGTAAGAAAATATGTAGAAACTGAAAATGCAAATGTGTCTTTTTGGGATACTCATGCAATAGCAAGTGCCATAATAGCGAACGATGCTATAATAAATAAATACACAGCACATATGTTTATGTATTTGTCATAAAAATTTGGAAATTTGTTATTCGTTGAGAATTTTCGTTTATATTTAAATATATTTTTATTATAATTACACCACGTTGTCTTATTTAATTTATTGTGCACCAGAATCGCACCATTTAAAGTAACTAAAGCACATGTTAGCTGGTTTGTTTAATAACCAGAAAATTGGCTATTTTATAATACCACCAGTTTTGTTGTTCATTCTAACTTACTAAGTTGGACATTTCATAAACCAGCCAAAGAAAATGGCTAATTTAGTTTTTTCGAATAATTAAAGTAAATTAGCCAAATGGTTTGGTTATTTTATAAGCTATTGACTAATATAGTTAAATATGCATTTTCGATCAAACTAGCTGACGGTTTAGATAGTTTGTACATTAACCAGTTACTCTACAAACTAGCCAATTCTACACATTAACCGTAACATATACAATAATTCTCGAGCAAAAAACTTGTGTTTGTAATCTATAATAAAGCGTTACCATAAATTGCAAAGAATAATACAGAAGAATTTTGAAAGCTAGCTTGACAAGATTGAAACAAAAAATAAATTATACAGGCTAAAAGCAGAAGTATTCTCTAAATCGAGACATTCAGCTCAAAAAAAGGCAAGAAGCGGAATTACCAAAAAAGTGCCCACGAAATAGGAAGTAAGCCACTTGCATATTGTTTATGATTATAAAGACTTCATACTTGTAAGATTTCTACACTACTTGTAACGCCAAATAAAGGAATTTGACTCAAATCAAGTTACTTTTTCAGAAAGAGTACAGTCATAATCTCGAATATGAGAAGTATTTTGGTCTAGTCAATCAAATTACAAAAGATTAGAATAAAGATCCCTTCTAAATGAAACACTGTATTTATCGCTCCTTGGCAAAATCCAAAACCATTTGAAGTGCATGGTTGTTCAAAAGAATTTATCTAAGCTTGGACCAACATTTTCAAGAATGTAGTCTTGTCCTTTTTTGGCACATTTGCAACAACACATCCACTCACAATTACAGTTTGCACATATCATGAAGTTATTTGCATGTATGACGTATCTTTTGATAAAACCGAGCCACTAAGACTATAGAACGAATTGATTTCGTTGCCAGAGAAAAAATAATATAACCAATTGCATGAGCTCAAGGGGTTCGTTCTAGAAGATTTTTCACATTTATTATTACAACTCAGAAGGGGAAATAATAACGGTGGTGACAAATTAGATGTAAATTTTGTAATGACAAATAACAAATAACAGCATTAACAGCAATTGTTGGTATTATTTCAATAGCATCGTGCTAAAATAAAATTTAATCCTTTGTGGACTTGTTGCAGGCTGTGTAATCATCAACCGAACTAAATTATCATTTGATAGTGCTGAGATGTATTGCAAATCTGAGAACATAAAATTTGAAAGGAACATGTTCGTGTACAGTTTTAGAGTACCTTTAGTTTCAGAATTCTGAGAAGAAACTTCCAAGATATATAAATCATAATTTTTTGTAAAGAGCTAAATATAAATGTGACTTTAAATTGGTTTTTAAGTGTTTTAATAACCATAAACAAAACGGACTTTTATGCACAAACTGTTTTTAATATAACCCAAACTAACTACATTAAAATTGAACAAAAAGTTCTTAAAGTTCCTACTACAAAAAAAATATCAAGGGAGTCATAAGATAAACAACTAAACAACTTAGTCAACAAATGGGCTGTTTCATTTTTTTTCTTTTATTACAAGATTCAGAAATTTAGATTGTTACAGCCTGGTGCAAAACTATTTTTCAAACTAGGTTACGACAGGAAACGTTTCTGGTTTGCATATTCCCTACTGATAACCAAGTGTTTGAAGTTTACAATTAGCTGAGTTGAGATTTCAATGCGTACCCAACAACCATTTTTACTAATAAGTATACTTTGAGTGAGACAATTGGCGATATGCCTAAAGTAAGCGTAATTTTTAGAGAAAACGTATGTATGAATTTTGAGTTTAGGGTTTATTTTATTGCATCTTTTTGGCATTGTCGCTTCTTGAGAAAGAAACATGCTCTATTTGGCAATTTTACCTAAATATGCGATAGTCAGGTTTACCAAAAGGGTTTTTGTATTATTATGGTATATTATTATTTAATTAGCATCTAAGTATTAACGGCTAAGTGGATGAGTCGAGTGATTCGTCTTTGCGCTTATTTTTTCCTTATTATAATTGTTAATATTATTCTATTTTATTTTATTGTATGTTCATGCTCAATCATCATGCTGGGGCACTCAAATAATTATAAAATGGCACCACTTGAAAATATGTGAGTTGCTACTAAACTCAAAGAATAGCAGCAAGAAAAAACTTCCTGAGCTAGATTAGACTTTGAGTAAGAGAGAAATCATGAAATAAATAGTGGTATCGAAAGTTTTAGTGACCAAACAGAAAGAAATAAAGACATCCAAAAGCAATGAAAAAAAAATGATGACATTGTACATGAACCAACTTTAGAAGAAATGAAAGCAGTAATCAGAAAACTTAAAAATAATAAAGTACATGGCTCCAATCAAATAACTGCCAAACATGTAGGAGAAGTGCCATATGAAAACCAGCACAAAGTAATATGTAACATGTGACACCTATCTACATATAGGAAAGACGTTACACATATGAAGGTATTGTTTTTTTACAGTCAATATGCCAGAACAATAGAGAAAAGGCATAATATTTAAGACACATAAAAAACAGACAATGAAGTCTGCTTCAACTGAGGCATAACCCTGCGGTAAGTAGCATACCTACATGATCTTTATCTACATTAATTAAGAACAACCTATAGCTACATCCTGAAAAAAGTATACTTGTAGATGATCGTGAACAGACTTTCAGGTCAGGCAAATCAACGAAAGATGCAATATATATATATATATATATATTAACTCGGTACGATGAGCTGTTGTTACGTCTGTGATATGGTAGGATAGGGACATTCGACTAGGAGTTTTTAACATTTATCTTTGGAATAGTAATTAATTAACTAGTAAATTTCGAATAAAAGTTAACCAATTACTTGCAGAACATTCGAGCAAAAACAGGTATAAATTTAAAAAATTGTACAAAAATTCAAAATAACTATTCTTCTGATCTAGTCAAGATTCTAAACAAAAGAAGGTACATGCAATATTCTTAAAACTATATACAAAGTACATAATATTACTCAGTCTTTTCTGAAAAACAAGAGTCATATGTTATCACTAGTGCTCTAAGCATACAAACCTATTACAAACAGTACAGCCGTAAAATGATTTTTTGTCTTTTTTGAGTTCGCACTTTGAACATCTTCCAGATTTTTCTTGCTTCTTGCCAGGTGGCTGACAATTTTCTTTATTTACTGTATCAATAGAGATTGCTGTTAATTCGGATATTCTTCGTTTGAGCGACAGGGACAGTCTGGGGTTAAGCTGCCTAGTCTTCAAATATGGAAGAGTTAAACTCAAAGCCAATTTTGTTTATAAATTCACGACGTCTGATTGGACTTCCATCATTATTTGAATTGTAAGTATGCGACGAAAGCATTTATGGATGCCGTGAAAAATAATGTTAGCGGCCATCTGCGGCTATAGGACATTCGTGCCTTTTCGAGGACTAAAAGACACTAATGGCACGTCTTTTTGAAACACAGAACATACAGCTCTTTTCAAATGGATTTTTTGTTTGAACAAATGTTAAAGGAATTTCCCTCTTATTTTTCGCAAGTGTGCAAACAGATGCCAATTTGTACTCCTGCAATAACCTAGCTGTTAATGGGTAACTGCCAAACCAGTTATCGTACGTTATGTTGCAAGAGGACTTTGCAAACGACTTTTCCGGTTTGTTGCTGAAGTCAAAGGGACCGGGTGATTGTTTGCCAACATAAACTTTTAGCTGGTTTGTTAGGTACAAATCGTCGAAAATTGCATCGTCATCAAAATGCCTCTAGCTTTTCATCTAAAGTAGTCCTCCATAAACATGTCAAAAACTGCTCCAATAGGGGCTAGTCTATCCAACTGCCTTCTATCAATTCTAGTCTTATTGTTGTGAAAACGCAAACACTGTAGCAACAAACCAAATCTCCTTTGACACATTGTCGCTCTAAAAATGTCGACCCTCCAAGATGTCTGTCTCCCATAAATCATACACGTTCGGTCTATACGATTTTAGAACTCGTCCAAAAAGAGCTTCTAGTTTTTCTTTCGTAGAATTCAATAGAAGCTGGTTGTCAAAGCGGCTGTAATTTTTGGAGCTTTTCTCTTAGCTTCCTGCTTGTAGACCTCACAATATTAGCAACAATTACATTAATGATGAAAAGTTTCCAGCATTCTACAGGTTTGTTGACGTCCCTAAAAAATTGCTTTACTCCTGGTGGGTGTATAATAATATTTTCTGGTCTTGTTCTTATTGTTAAGTTTCCAGGTTGGTCAATCCATTTTGTTATTCCATCTTTGCCGACGTATTTACTCTTTGTACTGGGCCCTAAATTTTCCAACTCATCGTAGTTACCTTTATTTTCATCATCTTCTATTTCCTGTTCTGTATCTGAATCCGCTGATCTTTCACTAATGTGATCGTCTTCAGCCTCTGAATCAGCCTCCAGTTTTTCTTGTAACATTTTGTTTTCCCCTTATTTTGTCTCCTCCCATAGTTCTAATAAGCGTGTCTGTTCTTTTTCGTACCATGATATACTAAGGAACAAATAATTATTCAATAAAAAGCTAGAAAAGAATATAAAACAAGCTTAGTTTAAAAACCAAATTAAAAATTTGGGGTATACAGTCAACTTTACTTGTTACAGAATTAGTACGGTGAGGTATGACATGCAACAACCAACACTATCACACACAGCGATCACAACGGCTGAACTTCAATTGAATTTATTATGAACTCCAGCGATGATGCGACCTTTAAAAGTGGCTTGGGGTGTATTAAACCCTACTGTTCCGACTCCGAGTTAATATAATATAGCACTACATATTTTATTCATATATTTTAAGTAGGCGTTTGATGAGACTAATCTACAGAATGATAACAAAAATGACAAAATTTAGTATCCTAAAAAAATAATGAAGTTAAAAATATGACCTTTACAAACACAGCAGCTGCGAATCAAATTGGAAGGTGGACAACGGAAATACAAATAATGGCGCAGATGATGTGTAGTAATTATAAAAGTAGACCTACGACTCACATAATAAAAGGAAACAAAATGAAGGACTAAGCTAATGATCACTGAACAAAAACCAAACAGTACTACTAGGGAAGAATTATACTCTAAAGATAATATTTACAAACAAAAACAAACGGCAGAACAGTAGGTAGAAATATTTAGAGACTATGGTAATATGGAAAAATCAAAATAGAAGAGACAAGATACGACAGAGTCCAAGAAGGATGGCACTCAAACAGTTAAGAAGGCAGTGTTAGAAAAGATGTACCTAAGACGTTACTACAGATTCAAAGAATAGCAACAAGAAAAAATTTCTTAAGGTCGCTTAGACTTTGAGTAAGGGAGAAATCATAAAAGAAACAAACTGTTTCGGCCTCGAGGAGAAAAAGGATTTACGTATTTGTATTAGCGGCGAACCAAGAGTTACCATCCATTTTAGGGACTTTCAAAGTTTAGTTTGTTCTATGAGTCCTTGAGTCCAATGAGAAATATCTAAGTTTCACTTTTAATAATTTAAGGTGCTGGTTTGTCATTGTTCTTTCCTAATACAATTAAATTTAGAAGTAAAATGAAGACAGACGCGTTTGTGACCCTAATAAAATGAGTTTGTAATGTTTTTGAGGCGTTCAACATTGAGATTTCGTTTCGATCTAGAACATGGTCGATATGAGTATTGATAGTAATGATGGTTTTATATAAATCTTAGCATTTCCGTTTTAAATAAATTTAAGGCAAAACAAGAATTTCCTTTTAATTGTCAATTGATTTTTAATTGACAAAACCAGATGTTGATCTTGCTCTGCTTTAAGGCGTTTTTAAAAATATTTCTTATACACACAGCTCTCAATTTGGATTTTAGTTTTATCAACTTCAACAATTACTGAAATACATAAGAAATTTTCAAATCGTGAAATACGATTAATATTTACGATTTATTAGTATTACCAATGAACCGCTTTCGTTCCAAAATTTTGATTTGGTTTTTCTAAACAGGTTTTCTGCATTTCCTATTTTATCTAGATGTTTATCTTTCCACAACATCCACATTGTCCGTTTTACTACAAAATGTCCCACTATTATCTTATAAAGCGATTAAATTTAATTACCACACCGTGCTGTCATTAATACCGGGTTACTGTCCTATTTCATTGTTTTAAGAGGGATGACCACTTTATAGCCTACGTAGAGAAATGTAAATTTTATTAAACGTTTTAGAGGCTTTCAAGAAAAATAGTGAATTTATGAACAATATAATAAACGTAAAAAGGGAATAAATAACGGTGCCTTTGAATATATCTAGTCCAGGTTAAATGTCAAGGCGTGGAGGTAAAAGTTTCCAGCCTCGCTTAGGATTATGCAAATTTTGAGGGTATAACTTGGTATTTGCATATTTCATCATAAGATTGACGTCATCTCTTAACAATAGATAAATTTTAAAAACAAATCAATGTTACCTTTACTTTAGAGGAAATTGGTTTTTCATTTCGCAGGAAATGAGAATTTACCATTTTCGTTTATTTTATAATAATAATGATATAACAAGGATATTACAGTCTATTTATTTTAGTGGAAATTATTTATTATTTCAAATTAATATTATTAAAACGAAAAATCTCGAAATCTATTCATCTTTCCCCCTTTCATTTTTTATTTAATATTCCGAACGTATTCTGTAATTTTACAATTTTAAAATGTAAAAATAAATGATTAAATGAATCAGCCATAACAGATTGCAAACATTTAAAAAATTATTCCAGTTAGTTTAAACTCGTCAGGTTTTCAATCAGTTGACTTACCATTACCAAGGGGGATCACAGTGCTTATCGTACCAATCAATAGTTTAAGGGGGAACGATAGAAAACATTGATGGAAGACCGGCCTTTGTGCAGCTTTCTAACTCGACGAATACAGTTCAATTCGATCTTTACATACAAACCATAAAGTTTAATCTGAAAATAAACTCGTGCTCACAATGTGCAGGAGGTTTGGTGTTGATTCTCGCTATCATCTGCCGTTACTGATCTCACTTTTCGCGTACGTGATTCCATTAGCTTAAGCAATACAGATTCTGCACCCCTGTCAATTTAGACAAGGATTTTAAGACTATAAGGCTTCCTTCCTTTTCCCCCCGTTCTCCGAGGGAGCATTAAATTTTAATTTTTCTAACGCCCAACTTTTTTCGTTTAGGGCTTACTGTTATAATTAAGGGGCGTATTTCAGGTAAATGTGTGCCAGCTAGGCCTCCCTCTAAAACACACGCAACCGTGACGCTTTCGCACCCAACTCGGAGATAAGTCCCGAAATTCCGTTTCTCCAGTAAGTATGTATACAAACAAAACGTATACGGATAAGATTAAAACACGGCGAACTAGCTCAAGCGAAAATTAATTCCAACATCATTTTCCACAGTTCCTGAATAACGGTTACACTTTTAAAATTATCGATTATTTCGTTAAAGAAGTTCGGTGTGGAACTAGGGCAACCTATTGTTGCTCAAATTATCGCCGAGTTGTATTTTACATTCCGCTAAGCACACGCAGGCTGGGAGAAGTTGGCAATCGAATTATCGTCACACTTATACAAACTTTGGAAAGCTCGATGCAGTCACGTTAAGATTTACGCAGCTTTTCAAATGTCGAGAGCTTTTAAGCACAAACAGCTTACTTAATATATGTATTACTTCCAGTCCGGATTTTTTTGATGCCGCAATTTAAATTGTTGATTATTCTCGCAAGAGAAGCTTCATATTTTATATTTTAAGATTTTTGCTTTTTTTTCTTGTAAAATGAAAAATTTTTAACGTGTGTGTTTTCGGGCAGAATAAAAAACTTCTTTTGCGCTGTTTCTTTCCAGGAGTTTTTTATGAGGGACTTTAAGCATCTTCAGAGATCAAGATTTGTGTGTATGGATTCCGTTTACGTTACCGATAGCAAGCTTATACTTTCTTTTGCTTTCAATCTAAGAATAGAAATAATGAGCTAAACTCCAGACGTTCGTTAATGGATATTGACATGCTACTTAAATTCTAAAAGTTTGAATGTTTGATGATAGGGACATCAATTTTCATTTTACGTTGAGACGTTCCTGTAAATAGTTTTTCAAAATACCAGCACTTTTATTTATTTAGGTGTAGGAGCTAAAATATTAAAATTATCTTTGAAATTGTCAGAGATAATTCTATATTCCTTAAGGGTTTTTCTTGCTTCTTTTGTTTATAGCCTAAGAAAACATTGCGAACAATAGTGTGTATCAAAAACGAAACTTTTCTTACACCTTTTAGCCCTCTTCGTTTAAGAAGTTTACTTAATAACTGCTAATCACTTTCTCATATAACTTTGGATCATATAAAGCGCGAAGTTCCTAATCTACTTGTAGCAAAAAAATACAAAATTCTAAGAGCTGCTGTACAGTTTAGATTAAGTGAAACAGTTACCAAAACACATGGACCAGATACATACCTTACAAAAATGAAAAAAGGTTATTAGTCAAATGGAGTATAAAGACAGCTGTAGGGAGCAGTTTCCAATCCACTGATAAATACAGGAAGATCTGTTTTCATCTTTGCCTCAAGACTGAACAAAGTTCGTCACTCAAATGTGCAGAAAATGTATCAAACAAATACCTAGGTAAAGTCAGCATAACGGTAATATTTTGCTCTTCTGCGGCAGTCGATATCACTCCTCCAATAGTAATTTATACTTACACGTCAAGTGACATCAAGTCAAGTCAGTTATTCCCCGCAAAAGGCAGGATGCTGTTTTAAGCACCAGTGTGCTTCTTCAGTCTATTTGTAAACGGTTGGTGGAGTAGCGTCCATTGTTCACGCTCATTGACCCGATCCTGTCGTAGAAATTGATTGTAATGCTGGCAGGTGAAGGGCCAGCATGGATGATGGTGTGGTGGCGTTCGGTTATTGGAGCAGTTGACAATGTTGGTGAGCGATTGTAGTCGGTAACGATTATAATAAAGAAGTAGACAACGTTTTACGAAGAAGGCGCGAGGTATGTGGTGGTGGTGGAGAGATCCGTGGCAAATGCTTTTACGGCATTCACCTTCACGACTAGGGAAAACCGCTGTAAAACCCTAGTGAGAACAATGCAAATGTAGCGCAAAAGACGCTAACTACGTCGCTTGGTTGAATCGCAGAGGACTGTGGGTGAGATTTTATTTGTAGATGAGTGGGCTGTCGAGAAGTATGCCCATCAATTCGGGTATGAGATTTTCTGCATGTCTCATCTTGACAGAAAGCGGATGTTCTGTTTTTTTAGATGTTGAAGTTCTGAGAATGTCGACTACGTGCTCTTCTGCAGATGGCCCTCTTTTTCTGTCGGAGTCTCCTAATTACATATGGCAGTGCGGAGCCGAAGACGTTAAATCGGTAGTCGATCACAGGCCTGATGAAAGTTTTGTATGTGTTTAGCAACGTCCGTGCAGCGCTTCAGCTTATCACTTCATCTCAGCTTGGGGGTGAAGGTGATGCCAAGATTTTTCACATATGGCGAAAGTTGAAGGCGCGAGCCCCACAGTTCCAGGTAGATATCGTTGTAGTCGAATCGGGCTGTATAGGTATAACTGCAGTGGTGGAATAAAATAAGATTGGTTTTTTGCGGGCTTGGTTTGACTCCCCAGTTTCGGAACCAAGTCTCCAGACATCCTAGTTCGTACGCCAAATTCTCGATCCCTCGGCGGAGCTTCAAGACGCCACGATGTCGTGGTTGTAAAATATGAAGAGGAAAAAGACGAGAATGGACCCTTGAAGGACGCGAGCTCGCGACGTGTACACTCTTGGCATAGCCTGGTGTACTCGTAAGCGATGTTGACGAGCGGACAGACAGCTGCCGATTATCCTCATGAAGCAGGCGGAGATCTCGGCGACTCAAAGATCATAGAGAAACTCCTCGTGCCAGACCTTTTCAACTGTCTTCTCAGTGTCAAGAAACGCGGCCTTTACGCCACGTCTAAAATTAAAGGCTACCGAGACATCGGGCTTGATGCTCTGGAAGGAGATTGCGAGCGTCTAGGTGGGCTCGTAGTCTATTTGTCAATCTCTTCTCAAACATTTTACCTAGGACGTTGAGAAGAGATATGGATCGGCAAGGAGTTGGGTTGGTGCGACACTTTCCTGATTTGTGGATCATGACAGTTTCCTTCTTTCAAGCAGAAAAGAAAATATCCGCAGCGGAGACAACTGTTGAAGATTAGAGTGAGTAGAACTATGGTAGCCCGTGACAGATGGCGGAGACCTCTTCTAGGAAGAGACTCGTTCCCCGGGGCGAAATTCTTGCCAGACGCAAGGGCCTCGACAGTTTCTTTCTCGAAGATGGAGCTGATGATGTCTGGAACCGGTCCAGGAGCACCGGAGGTGGAACCTGAAGACGGAAGCAATGTCAGAGTCAAGGCTGACATTATACTTGACCATATGGAGTGCTAGAGCATCAAATAGTAGATGGTCAAGCGGTTGATGGACTGCTTCTAGAACATTAGAGAGAATGTTTGCCTTGTCCAAAGGATCGGCAATTATGTTATCATTGTAGTTGAAATAGGATTGCTGGTAAGCTTTCTATCCAGTGAGGACTTTGAGTTCTTGCCAGAATTTGGCGTCGTCCCGGTGATCCAGGTTCGAACAGGCTGCCGACCAGCACCTGTCCTTTATTTGGGTCACATACTGACGGACGATGGCGTTGAGTCGGTTCCACTGTTTTCACTACTGGATCGTGGATGCAGACGAATTCTCTGTATACGCGTCGCTTTTTGCGAATGATTTCGCGCAGGAAAGCGTGCAGAGGGGGCTGCCTGGGATTGACGGTCCTCTCGGGTACAAAAGCTTGGACGACTTCTTAGAATACCGAGGTGGCCTGTTGGACAGTGCCTTTGATACCTTTGATTCTATCCACTGATTGTAGATCTTGGGGAAGGTTGTTTTCTACTTGGGCTTAGAACTCTTCCCACTGGGCGTTGTTCCAGTCTTTGATGGTGAGACAAGCATCATGGGAATTTGGACTTTCAATAATGTGGAATCGGTGACCATTGACAGGTGATCGAAGGCGATAGGGCAGCAACAGTAGCAGGAGTTTGGAAGTGAGAGCTTAGGGCGTCAGTGACGACATGGGGAAACATGAGAAAACCAAAACTAAAAAATGTTTTTTAGTTTTTTAAATAAAGGACTATCTACATTCAAACAAAAAGTTTGAGCTTATTATGTGAAGAATTAAATCTGCAGCATCTTTTATTTTATACATTTCTTTCTAAAATGAAAACCGAAATAGAATTCTAAGAATTCTAAAGATTTTACATAAGAAATCCCTTCAATGAGTCGGGATAACACTTAGTTGTTGGCTGTTTCTGTATATTAGAAACGATTGCGAGACATGGAAGGAAATATTTCAAATGGTTTACGTTTCTCAAGCTTTCGTGCCAATGCAAGAAAATATTCCTACACTCAGTAGATGACGTCCAAAGCTACTGAATTCAAATCTTCATGTCTTCGTTATACTTTGTGTCACCAGTTAGCTCCATATCGCCTTTTCAGTTCTGTTTACATAATAAATTGAGGCTAGTCTCTCCTCCTAAAAACGTGTTTTTCAGTTTTTTTTTATCTTGTTTGCTTTTCGAAACTTCCTTTCCATGTTTTTTCAATGTTTTTGTCAGTTTCGCTTAATTCAACATTATACAGCTCGTTCTATAATTATTATTAATCCGGACACCGACTATTGCGGTCATATGGTCGCGTAAATTGCATCCCGGAGTTCAAGTTTTCTTCTTGAATTGACACCGCGGTTGATATAGCTTTGCACTGTATACTATAAAGTGTATTGGTTACATTACATTACATTGCATCTACTATAAACTAGAAAATAATAAAAGTTTTATGCTTATGCTATGTTAAAGGCCTTTCACGTAATTTCACGCAAGATGCGCAAAGAAACTTCCTACATCAAGGAACGTTTATTGAGTTGTGGGAGAAACCTACAGACGACACCTGTAAAATGAGAAACGAAGAACGCCAACTAACAAGCAACGAAATGACGTAAATCAACAAATTAGAGGTATAACAATAGTTTGATATGAAATCTTGTAACGATACTATCATTATTTTATAGTTTCAAGAATGATTTTCCAAATACACTCAGTGACATGGAAATTGACGCTTTTTACAGTTTTTTGAACTTTTTTTATCGGCGTCTTTCTTTCAATTTTTAGTTTCTTTTGACTGTTAATCAATGTTATTTCGATTGTTATCATTTTGAAAGTGTGATTACGCCTAGAGTACGACAACAAGGAAATTACTGTCAACTAAGCGAATTCGAGACCAAACCACCATTACGAAATGTTATGGGATAGGAAAGGCCAAGAATGGCACACAAGAGGAACCGGAGATCAAAGAAGGGCAAATGAGGTGCAGGACCATCTACTTCAGATAATGGCACTAAAGGAATGGATCTCTACTATAAGACCAATTGCTGACAAATGGATTGGTAATGAAGGTTGTCCCACAATACTCCGAGCAGCTTACCTTTTGATATTCTGTCTTTTGGTTTGATATCGTATCAGGTACTTCTTGTGTTACCGTTAATGCTTCACATCGGAAGCACCGTTTGGAGTGGTGTAGGCTTAAGACTAAATGGGAGTCTCGAGTAGCACAGAGTGGTATTCAGCAATGAATCTCGCTTCTGTTCTCGACAACAACGTGGAGAAAGACGCCATCTTCAATTCCTTGTCGAAAGGTCTGTGCACCAAACTACGGGGATTACGGTTTAGGCATCTATTGTTCATGGGGAAAGGTACCCTTTGGTATTCTTTTAAGGCACATTGATACCCCAGAAAGTAATAGAATCCCATTTACTTCTCTCCTTGCAAAGGCTGGACAATCCGCTTTTTTAGCAGGATAATACCCGTTCCCATGTTGCAATAACTTCTTTAAACTGTTTACAAAATGCCCAAAACCTTATGCCGTAGCTACCAAAATTTCCTGATTTGTCGCCAATTGAGCATGTGTAAAAGATGATAGGTAGGAATCTAGATAATTCTTCACAGACGCTGGAAACTCTCCAGCACGCGCTGCAAGTTATTTGACGCAATATCTCATACGTAAAAGACATAAATCACCAGGCGGAATCCATGTCATAACGAATCAGGAAGTGTATAAATAATGTTTTCTGAATATTCAATAAATTACAGTAGCCGAATTTGCTTTCAGGATTTTTCTATCGGGCAAGAATTTGAATATTCTTGGGAAAAATCTCGATGGGAGTCCATGGACTGTATTTTCAGAGACATATTACACATCACATCTTCATAATTTTCTAATAACTCAGTTACAAGTTACAGTTACAGTTACAGTTTGCCGGAATATGATTTCCGAAAAAATTTACTACAATGTTCTTGAATGAGGGTCGTTCATCAGCTTTCTTATTTGAAACCTCAAGAAGATTTGTTCTTTGATTTTTGTCTCACTCATTCTTAGGAACTTACTTTTTTGGTATGCACAACCCTCTTCATCACGATTTATGGCCTTAGCAAATTTCTTCATCAGCCCAAGTTTTATATTAACTTTTGTTGTGTCAACCAAAGGAGGCATTCTTTCTCCCAGATGTGAGATCGTTTCTTAGAGGCTATCGGTTTTTGTAAAGTGGTTTTTTTTATTCTTGTTATTCCGTTTGCATAAAAAGCAACAAAACTTAGTATATTCTAGTTGCAAACTAAGCACTAAGGCTATTATCTTTAGATCACCACAAATATGCCATTTGAAGTTATCGTAACCCTATCTTTACCACGAGAGTGCGCGTATCTTCATATGTTTTTTTTTATATTCGCTGCACTATCAAAATAGATGGTTTTTCGTTGCCATTATGCAAAAGTATTGCTTTTAAATTAGTTTTTGAAGAGTCTGTAGAAAGCCTCCACTTTTGCGGATTGTGTTACTGTCTCATTGCATCCAGCAGAGTTCACATCGCTGGAATAAACTAAGTCACCGTCCATTAAAAACTGCTTGTGACGGAAAGCGCCTATTGATCACTTAATCCAGCAATGCCATTCGTTTTGAGTTTCGAAGATAAAAGCTCCTCCTGACACTTTGAAAGATTCAGATCCCGATCTAAGTCGTTTAAATCAGCTTGGCTTAATTTCTGGAGCTCTTCAAACTCACCTCCTAGAAAATCAGGGTCTTCTCCGACAGTTTCTTCCTCGAGATCTGCAATCCAAGTTGTAAGTGGAGTAGGAACTAGTAGTTCTGAATTTCTTGTTTTACTTATTGTACCAATAATCTTTGACATACAAAAATAACAGTCTGTGCAATAGTCTTTGGGGTCCCTCTATACCATTGGAACTGCATATGGCGTTGAGCCAGATTGTAAATTCCGTTAACACAAGATGGACGGCAAACATGTGGGACCCAGGGTTTGCCTTGATCACAGATTTTACACTGAAAGTACAGGTAATAATTTTTCTTCGACACAAACATTCTACATTTCAGAAAACAAACCAGAAAGCAAGATTAGAAACGAAAGGGCAAAATTTTGTAAAGAGGAAAGGTTCTACAGTTATTTTGAAAGCCAACAATTCCTATTTGATTTTATATTGTTACCATTCCTGAGTAATCTGCTTACTATTATTTAAATCATATTAACTTGATTCTAATTAGTAATTGCTTTATTAAAATAATTTGATCCAAAGTTATGATAATTGTATTTAAATACAATTTGACAGTTAGAGGTTAATTTTTAGAAATTTTCTCGTTTATTCTAATATTTACTAAAACAGTTCCCTATTAAATTCTTTTTCAAGCACAAACAATTCATAATCTTTTAAAAGCAAAGAAGAGAGTTGTTGAAAGTTAAAAAAGTCCAAAAAGACCTAAGATTTACTTTAACACGGGAAGTTTTTGTAAAAGAACCGAAACTAAATGAAGTCTTTTTAGTTTAGTTTTTCTTATAATTCACCAGCGGGTTGAGAAGATTAAAACAAAACTAAATTTTAAATTTTTCATTTGGTAGTATTACACTGTGAAACATGCTTGCTTTGAATAAAAAGCGAAAAGGAAAATTAATAAAGGCGAAATACCATATTAATACGCAAAAACATGTTTTTGACGTTTTTTCCACAGGGCAAAAAATTTCAATTTTAATTAAGTACAACTTTAAGATCTTTATTTAATTTAATAATTATACACATTTCAGTTTTCTTGGCTTCTTGCAAAAGTTGCATTTTGTATGCGAATATCTATTCGTGAGAAGAGACTGACGACGACGACGTCGTCGTCGGTGGATCGTCTTTCAAAATTCTGAAAGCTTTTTGCTGTCTTTCATACCCGAACTCTGAGCGAGTATTTTGTATGAATTCGCATTTATTAATTCGAGCCGAATATAAAAGGATACCGCCGAGTTATTTATAATTAAATGTGAAAATTCAGTATGCTCTCGGATTCGGAAGAAAATTTTTGGACTTTGTTCAATTATTCACTAACGAGATACGTCTCTTATTAAATTCAGTTTATGACGTACTTTCCCTCTCGACTTAGAGAAGCGCTACTTAATCATACAGAGCAAATACCCTACCACCAGCTTGTTAATCCCATTATCCTTGACTAAGATTCGCGGTTTCCCCCTTAACCTATATATGATGCATAATAACGATTCATTTAATATAGTTAACTATGCTAAGTTAAGCCGTTTTAGTAAATTTCCCATCTCATTAAGCTTATTATTAGTAAAAAGAAAATTGATCATTGCTTAACAGTATACACTATTCATACATAACCTATTAGATGGTATATTCAAGTCTGAAAAGCAACTGACTGTAAGGAGGTTTATGATATTTTCACAAAAATACAAGTTCAAGCAATAAGGGGCTCTTTTCCAAATGCTGAATAACACAAAAGCTTAAAATGGGAAAAAGGATTTTTCGTTTTGTTTTCATCCATCGTCTTCAGTTACTAGAGAGATCAAAAACTGCATACTGGAGAAACAGATTGTCGCTTTTTCCTTTATTCCATGCTGTGTTTTACACTTTTCTTTTTACACTAAAGAAATCCAGAACTTAAAGTCAGAAAAACAAAAAGTTTTCCCACAATTTATACTTGCTGAACAAATAAAACAATTTTAAATTAAATAAAGGTTCTTCTCCTGCCCTATTTCCTTTTTTTTTAAAACAAATGTTTTTAAAAATTGTTTTACACTTAATTTTGCCTTCTACTATATTTATTTTAAATCCCAAAGGAAGAAAATTCCCAAATTTGAAAAATATCAGTGTATATCATAGAGGAAATGATTCAGATTTACTCAGATTTATTAAATTTACTCATGAAACAAGATAGCGTCATAATAAAATAAAAGTTATCATATATTTCGTTACTCTTTCTCCAACAGCGTTAACTTAACAATTTAGTGTCAGTCTTTCGATCACTTACTTCTTACTAAACCGTTTTTAACTTCCAGTCTAATAAAAATAAAAGAAGTGTTCACTTAGTGGTAATTAATAAGTCGCTACATTCAGATTTCGATAGCGTAACTTAGAAAGGCTCTGTCGGAAGTGTGCTGTGGATCTAGGCTCATTTTTAGAAAGAACAGCAAATTGAGCAAGTATTACAAGATTCACAAAGTCGGGCGTAACATTGTTGTGTGTGCATCGTACACCGATAAAGTAACATTATTTACAGGAAATTAATTTGTTAATGAAGAACTCTACAATCTAGAAAGGAATAGAATAAAAATAAAATTGACAGAGCTAAGGTCTACTAGCACAAGCTGGACTTAAACTAGCCTTGGTTATTACCTTATCGTGTTAAAAAGAAATGTAATGGCTTCAGTATTGCTACCCTGGAAATTTATGGTACATTAATAAAATGTCAGTTAACATTTTTCACTTTACTAAAGGCGAAGCATTCTTTAATTTCAGTAGTAAAATAGTTACTATCAGTACTACCACCAAGCCGATAAAGAATAATATTTTATGATGAATAAATCTGTTCTATTGACAAGTTGTTAAACTGAGGCGTCTCGAAAAGGCGATAAGATTAGCTGTGTGAAGAAGATGAAAAAGCAAGAGTTCATGGAAAATTACGTAACATAGAAAGATGGAAAAAAGGAGCTAGAAGACAGTCACTAAAAGAATATAAAATATTTTAGGAGAAGTGTGTTTGTTTTAACAGAAGACATCGTAGGTGCACCGGAAGTGACGATAACGACATTTTGGATGGTTTTTTCTTAGTTTAGAACAAAACTCATATAGGCGTAGACAGTTAAGCTTTTAGAAGCTTTACATTTTGTACTTGCCCATTCTAATGCAAAAGCGTTTGCGATTATTTTGGGAAATAATTTGTTGCCTGCTCAGGTCTAAGATTTTGTCGATTGCTTTAAAGAGACCTGGACAGGTAAATTTAAACATCACCTCACCAACGGAATTTATCCATATTTCCACTTAACATGTAGAGCTGTTATGGGATCGTTATCGAAGACGACCATTGACTAACAATTTATAGTAAAAGAATGGAATCGCAGCTTCTTACCCCAAATTAAATCAGAAAAGCCATCCATTTGAACTGTTCTAAAGTCAGAAATCTGAAAGGAGGAAAATATGACTAAATCAAAACTAACAGAAGGAATCACAGATAAGAAACCTCTAAAGAAAAAAGATAAAAATCTGAATGTTCGACTCATAAACATTTGCAAAGACTTCAATACAGATAAGATAGAGACCCATTAAGAAATTTTGCTTTAGTCATTTGTAACAAAGAAAAACCTAAAAAAGAGGCCTAATGCCCGTTACGAATGACGGAAGATGTTCAATCACGTAGCTTCAAAGCGAAGATGGGCGTGGTCCAAGTTAAACTTACCTTTAACGAAAATATAAAAGCTCACACTCACAGAAACTTTAAATATGTCTTAAAGACGGTAGAGACTAAGGGCGCCAAAAGATAAAAATCAAAAGGAAACTTACGCAGTTTCTCGTAGGTTAACACCCTGTATATGGACTTCTCACAAAATACCATTCTGTATATGGGTTCTCACAGAATAACACTCTGTATATGGATGCCTCAGGGAATAACACCCTGTACTCGAGACATAATGTTAAGGTGCACTCTCTCTCTCTCTCTCTCTCTCTCTCTCTCTCCCTCATAACTTAACATAAAATAAACATTATAAAACTACAGCCTCTCTCTCGTTTTTCAATAATCTTTAACAATCTTTATACACAAAAATAAATATTATCTTCGCTACTAAAAGTCAGAATTCCAACAATACGGTACCTAAATTAATTAAAAAAAAAAAAAAGCAAAGCTTATATAAATAAAAACACCAAATTTAAACTACATACACATCGAATTATTTTCATACTTTAGAATAAATAAAACGCATATAAAAAATAGGCTAAAATGACGTTATTACATGATATTGGATCTGCAGGATCTGTTTGACAAATACATTTAAAAATTTGTAAAACAACACAAAAGAATCAATAAGTAAACATTTCATAAAACAAAATTAAACATGGTTCAAAACCATCGTAAATGTTAAATATACGTAACTGGATGTATTGTTTCAAACGAAAGGACAAAAAGGTATTTGAGAATGTAAACAACCTAACCATACGTAATATTTGACAGTTTTATTATTTTCACGATAAATACCCAAAACACTTAAAAACAATAAGATACAAATGAATATTTAATATGAAAACATTTTGTCTTGCACTAACATGGAGAATTCTTAAATTCCAGTATCATTCTAGAGCTGACGGTAAAATCCATCAAATATCAAACGACGAGAAGGGGTGATTCCACACACACTGTATTTTAAAAGCACTTAAATTTCCACATATCACAAAACTTTAATTTTAATTGAAAAAGAGCACCATTTCAAGCTGACGACATCCAGGATGCGATGAGTCCATCCAAAATAAATTCATGCCTTACACAAGGTAAAAGATACACTAAAGATAACGGAAGATTTCCCGATTAGCACTCAAAATGTCTTTAAAAACGAGACGAAAAGTTTTCAGTTCCTTCACGTGAACATAAAATACACTATAAACGACGGCAAAATCCTACTCAGCTTGCTGTAGCTACACAATCCCAACTGTGTGGTCAATAGCTATCTTTCGATACGGAAATAACGAGACGAAAATAAACAGGAAAACTCTTTCCACTACACGTGAATTCCAAAATTATTTAATCCTGCCAAGGAGGTCGTTACTGTATTTCCAAAACCAGCATTCGAAAACACTCACGATACGAAAAACTTGAAAGATAAATTCATGGTAGATATTCAACTTTACGTCAACAGACAAGTCGGGCGAATGCTTTGGCCTCACGGCCAAAGCGGTCTCGCTAAGCACCAAACGAGAACTCTCGGAGGAACCTTCCAATTTCTCCAACGCCTAAGAGGCTCAGACAAGAAGCCAAAAGTCAGACATACGCTGCACTATAAGATCAGGTATATAAAGGAATGTCGTTGATGGAAAAGTTTTTACCCTCATCGTTCGGATGTGAACCAGACTTTCTTGCGAACATAAAGATACTGAAACATAAAATTTCTGCAAACTGATAAACTATAAAAATGTTAAGACGTCTAGGAAACGATTCTATATTGAAATAGAACACGTACACATGGCGATCATAATATACCTTAACAAATTTGAACAAAATATTGTTTAACAATATAAAGAATCCAATAAACGTTTTAAAACAAAACGAAGTAATAAATTAATACGAAATGGAAATACAAAATTTGAGGTAGAATCTGATTGTGTACGCAATATTAAAAAATGACATTACACCCTCTCTACTAAAAGGGAGTTTCTTTGAGACACTTCCTTAGGCTGAAAAGCCTAACACAATAATAACTCTCTAGTTCAAAAAAAGAATAAAAAAAAATGATACTAAACCAAAATGAAACCAATGTCCAAACGAAACGCAAGAATTTGAAGAAATGACATTACAAATTTAGAATTGTTATTGTATGTTTCGGTATCAATGGGTTTCTTACTGGCCTAAATTATGTGCACCTATTGCCACCATTTTTTGGTAACAAATACTGCTTGTTGTCGATATTACAGTATTGCCAAAAACATTTCTATATTGCTGACTACATTGCCGTATTGCCATATAGTTATCAGTGTCAAGATTCCTTAAAGTTATATTGGCTAGAAATACAATTTCCGTTTTTTTTTAGAAATAACAACAATAAGAATAACCAAGCATTGAATGTTTTGCCTTTGATAGGTATTATAGAAAAGAAAACATACTGTAGTATCCTAGCGGCTTGTTGCAGTATATTGCAAATTATTGCTAAGTACAGTTTATTGCCAAATATATTACGGTTTGTACTAACAGTTAAAACAAATGCAAAACACAAAGTTATTGCCATATATGGCCGGTTTATTTTCTTATATTGCCCTATATTGTCGAGTTATTGCCGCCTATTGCCGTTATTGCCTCTATACTACCGGCAAAATGTACACTTATTGTCATAAGTATAAAACCTCAAGTATGGTATTGAAATAAATTTGTTTAATATGACTACATATCATTTTGACTAGAGAAATTACTTTTCGACGCAACACACTATCGGAAAATTGTTTCCAAATAACTGTTTGTTGTATTGTAGTCAAACTATTTCGCGCAACCCAGCGTAGACCAAACGGCGGCTAATCATCACGCATCAACGATTTGAACAATTTACACAATTAATATGTTGAATTTCATATACAGAGTTCAACAATGAACGGTATGACCTACTATAAGGGAACAATCACAACTTAAAAATTCAAAGAACTGAGTATAGAGTAACATCCTTTAAGAACAGCTTCTGGTGTTGCCTAAATTTTATTAAGCGCGATTTTGTAATTTTTAAAACTTTGAAGTCCACCCCTTGAAGTTTCCAACTGTTTTTAACAATATTTTGCAATTCTGGATTAGAAAAAGTCACTTACGATATCAAACAGCAAATTCAAAGCTATGAATTAAAAAAAACGATGTGTTACCATATGGTAACGCTAGGAAGTTTTAGAAGAATTACATATGGTAAAAACATAATAATTATTATGAACTATACTTTACAAATGTGTAAAATCTAAAATATTCTACATGAGATATTTCAAAGCAGTCCCGTGTCGTATTTCGTACACATCGTGCGAACTGAAGAAAAATAGCCCTCTACTGCACACCGCCTTTTTTTACCTGGAGTTGTTTTAAAACTCGGTGACCTGTTTGATTGTATCTCAAATTATCTAGCATACGACTAGAAGAGCAGCTGCCTTTAGAGGTAGACGGCTTGCCTAATACTTTTGGACGGAGAGCATAATGTTTTTAAATACGTAATAGCTATTTTTTCGCGAAAATCAAATTAAGCTATATTGTGTCCTAATGTCTTGTATAGGTAGCCTACTACCCCTTTCTGCTTTTTATTCCTATCTTGTATCTGTTCAGACTTTCGCCCATTAAATTTGTGCCACCCATATTAGAATTATAAAAGCCTATTAGGTTTGGTCTAGGAATGTATATAATAGATTTTTCAGTTTGAGAGTTTTACGTCTTACATTTCCCATAGGTTTCACTCCGTGACAAGTTGATACAAGAGTTACAACTCCGTTGTCAACTTAATTTGCCAAAAGAATTCCGCTAGGTCTGTCAATGGCAGTCTCATAGGTACCACTTTTTTTCTATGCAACAAATTTTTTCTTTGTCAACTGACAATACTTTTTTGGTATAGGATTTTTCCGTATTGTTTCCGTACCATCAAAACCCCGTTCTTTTAAATACTTTAGCAGATTTATTCCCCTGAATAAATTGCCAAAATATAATTTATTTGGAAGATTTCGTTTTTCTTGTGATCAGTCATCAAGTATTTGTACAAATGTGGCAGCTGATTTACCGAAATGCTTTTTGTAATCATTACAATGTCTGGAATTATTTCCTTGATACATCTGAGAGTTAGGCAGATAACTTGAAATAGTATTTAGGCACCACATCTTGTAACCAGATTTGATGGGTTTGTCGTAACAGAAATTTTTTTCCAGTTCAAAATACTCTGAGCATTTTGTTTTGTCTCTGTTTCCAGACTTTGTTTTTCAAATCAGGAAAGGAATTGTTAGCAATCTGTAGGAATCTTATCACACCTCATTAAATTATAGACAAGGTTATTTCTCATACCTCCGACAGGCTCCCAATACTATCGCTTGTATCCGCTTGGGATGAAAATACCTAAGAAGCATTTTATTTTCGACACATTTACAGTAGGATCTTGATAATGTTTATATAGCACATTTTCTAATTTGATCAACTATATATGAAATAGTTTCATTATTAAAAAACTTTCTCTATATTCTGCTATTTATTCACAGCCTTAGATTTCAAACTCAATCTGTGTTGTTCGCTATCAATAAATCACCTAAAGTAACAATCTCTTATACATTTCATTCTTTGGGATATTTTTCCATATGACTTATCTGACATGCAATTTCTTTTATGAATTGCCGGCTGCCATCACGATTTGAAATTTAGTATCATTTTTCTTCCAACCAACAGTACAGAAAAACGAATAGTATTTGAAGCCTATGACATCAACTGTCTGTACTTTTCAATAGCATAGATTCTGTGCAATCGACTAAACAACCTTTTAGGGTAAACACGAATGTGCACGAATGGGAACGTAATGAGTGATGGTCTTAAATATATCTTGTTCTGTTAGAGTTAGAAACCTACTGGCCAATGTGTGATTTTTATTTTGACCCCGCATCTGTCACTGAAAAGCATTAAGCTTCTTGTTTCATTAGTTTCGTGTCTCTTAACGTAATGTAACAAAAACGTCAGACTTCACTTGGTGATTTCCGCCCTATGCTGTCAAGATTCATAAACAACTCAACATACAGAAGCTATCAAGCTCAGGTAAGAAATTTCTTAAACTGGACTGTTTGGAAAAGGTAGATGTTGCGATAGAATCAAACTTTCTCTAGACCAACTTGGTTTAGCATCCCTTTCCAACGTGCACACGTAGGTTGAAATAACCTGTGCAGATAGCCAAGGATCAACGTGTTCGTCAACAAGAAACGGCGACTTCCTCAACTTAGACATTGAAAGAACGTTAATATATCGTTTAATTAACGTTATTCTAGAGTTGAGAAAGTCACGTTTAATTTTTTACCAAAATATGACGTGACTATTTCAACTAGACACGTTAGTTCGACCTCATTAACGTGCTTACAACGTCAAATTTACGTTCTGGTGTACGTTGGTTTAGTTTTTTCTAAACTTCTTAATTTTATTATAAAATTTTTATGAATTACTAACTTTGCTGAAACGCTTCGTGCATCAGCATCCTTAAAAGACGTACTTTTCAATCTTTGTCCCAATTCTTCACGTGTTCCAAAAAGGTATACTAAAGGTCCTCCAAAAGAGTGCCTAAAGTTTTTTAAGTTTCTCCAAAGAGTGTGCTTCATTTATATTTAAATCGCTCTTGAACTCATGAACGTTCTTTCAAATTTCAGTATTTATAACATTGGCACTCCATATTCCTCCTTAAACAATAAATTACAGAACCTGTGACGTCTTGTACGAGAGATTTCGTGTAGAGCCACAAGCGCTTCTCGATATACTTGTTCTTGCATTCCTTCCACTTTACACCTTTTAATAAGGTTTCTTTTTCAGCGGTCACTATTTTTTCGTTTCCTGATTTCACCAGCACCATCATCTTTTGAAGACAACATTATTAGATCGGAAACTCAATTCATCAATGCTTCATTTATTTACAGTACTAATTGTGCGTTCTTCAACCCTAAGACTAAGGGGAATCTCCTAATTATTTTAGTTTATTTATAGCCAATGGATATAAACCATAGGCTACTTCATATACTAACCAAGCAAACTGCGTAAAACCGGGATAGTATTTTTCGCTTTGCTATAAAGATTATATTACATGTGTCAGTTACACACAGTAAGTATGTCTACCCAATATCAGTCAATTACTGGAGAAATCCCATTTACCGAAAATCTGTCAGATACTCCTTTTTTGCATTTTTCGATTAAATTTACTGTTTATTAAGGTCTTGTATGGTGTGTCTTGGTAAACACTGGAACTGTAATCGTTATGAATTCTAATAGTAGTGTCTCCGTGACGCTGTAAATAGCAGCGCTTAAAACACTTTACAAAATAAAAGCATCTGTCTCCGTTTGTTCAGTTTACACAAACAAAAAGTGGTGCAATACTTTCATATCATTTTATGGCTCAGAAAACACATTTTGTAATTTACTGCTTGTAGATTAGATACAATTTTAAGATCACTTGGAAACAAGCAAGAAATTCCTTTTGGTCTGGAGTCTTTCTCAATCTTTTGCGTCTAAAAGTTTTTTCCTATCTTAGAAGCTAGAAAAGTCTCATTGAAACTGTATTAGGTATTACACATATGGGAAAGAATTGGGATGAATAAGAGTTAAAAGTGGTCACTCACAATTTAACCTATCGATGAAGTGCAATCAGCTGGTGTATCAATAAATGTAACTTAGTTTTTCTATTCAGAATATTTTATTTGCCAATCTCGTATGAATTATAGTTGGAAGATAAACCCTAAATGAACTTCACCAATTTATATTATTTTATAGTAAAATAGAACTATTTAGATTTACACCTGTTCAGTTGGATAACTTTCAAAGGATTGATGCATTTAAAAGTAGCTGATTTTACAACAAAAAATTAGCCAATACACTATTATTCAAAATGTACGAAAAAGTGAAAAACAAATTTGATCTGGCCGTTTCGTTTTTTTGGTTGTGACACTTTACAAACTAACTACCACATTTTCGCAGGACAAAACATTTTGTTTATCTAATTTTTTTCTTTCACAATCGCTACAAAGGATTTGGAATTACCATTGTTCTCGGTAACAATCTTAGCTGCAAATTCCACTAAGATCAAATCTAAACGATTCCAGTCAAAGTCCAGATCTTCGTCATTTGTTTGCATATTTACTCAACTATTAGCAGATTTTTTGCGCACGTGGTCAATATCACTTTCTAACACGTTCGCTTCCGCGTGCACAACCGGCGATGTACTGTATTGCATTCCGACCAAGAGGAATGTAAAATTAAGCTTTTTTTCCAAAGGGCCAAATGAATATTTCTGAGACTTCCCATCTTCTTTAAGTGAAAATTATACCGAAACTGTAATTGTGCGTATAGATATTCTTTTTGTTGATTTTTACCCGTGGGTGCCGGCGCGGTCAGGCGGCATGGCGTGCTCGGTAAAGCAAAAACTATATTGGTACCATGTGGTCGGTGTAGACTAGCATTTGTTTATGTGCATGTATTGTTGTTTCTTTTTGTGCTGAAATAGATAAACCATCCACATTACGAGGAAACCTTTGACACAAAGAGAATTAGAAAAGATTATAGAAAATTGCTTCGATTATGAAGGCTATGATGTTGAAAGCGGGCTGATACTGATAGCTACAGTCACTCAGGAAGTGAAGACAGTAATTCAAAATCGGATTATAAAACGAGCACGAGTAGAAAATGTTTAACAGGTAGATGGTCTTCTTATTCTTCCTTAGTATAAAACTCTTTATACACGTTCATTTCTAAGGTCTAATAATACCAATAGTTTGACGTAACTGGGTGCAATCAAGACAAATGTCTAAGGTATATAAAGATAGCAGTGGTATATCTGTCGCCGTTCCTACAAATGCTGCAACACCTGTGGATATACATGCTGTTTCTGTCAGATGATATCTTAGTAGGAATCAACAAACGAGAAGTCTAGCAGGATATCATCGTGGAAACCCATTACAAAAGAAGAGATAAAACAGTTTTTGGTTTGCTATTTTGAACGAGTTTGGTCAACTACCCTACTATTAAAAGCTACTGGAGTATGGAACGAAGATATAAAAATGACATAGCACACATAGATTTGAGACTTGGCTTCGTTTTTGAAACAGTGGCACGAGATGATGACCGAATATTTAAAGTAAGGCGTCTAGTGGAAGTGATTGACCAAAGATTTAAAGCTATGATGTAACCTGATCAACAGATAGTTTTCGATGTAACTACTTATTTAGACAATATATACTGGGAAAGCGTCATGAATCCGAAGTACAGCTTTTCAAACCATGAAGTATTAATAGTTATACCTATTCCATGACGATGTATGAAGGAAAGCTTGAGGTACGCTAATATAACCTCGTCACATATGTAGTCTTCCAGTTATGTAAGGACTATTTAGAGAGTGATAGAATCCTAATAACAGACGATTTCTACAGCAGCCTACTTCTCGTCTATGAATTTCTACGCCGGAAAATTCACACTGATGACACTTTGCGCGAAAACAGGAAAGGACTACCAAAAGGCTAAGCTAAAGGAAATGTATTTGCAAAAGAAAATGAGTCAGGGATTATTGTGGTGAAATGGAGGGATAAAAGAGGGGTATTGATATTATCAACACATCATACGCTAGAAATAGTGAGTACGGGTAAGAAAAACAGCTAAAACAAATTTGCAAATCTAAATTCATCCCTGATAACAACAGGATAAAGCTGGAACTGATCTAAGCGATCAACTTTTTAACTATTCTTCACCTATGCGATGATACCATAAACTAACATGTGAGTCAATCTTTGGGTCGACTGTTGTCAACGCATTCATCATAAAAACCCACAAAATTTAGAGAAATTCTAATAGATCCATTATTGAAACTTAAAGACTAATAAAGGCAGCAGAAGTGTATCAAACTCATCCAAACGAAAGCGACAATTATTACATGAACGGGAGGAAACACATGGGAGATGCTCAAGAAAGAGAAAGCTTCGAAGGGGATGTGGTATGTGGTACAACAAATTAGCGGCTGAAGAAGGTAGCAGTGCTGCAAGGAAACTGACGAAAAAAGTTCTGTTTGGAATGCGATAGCAAATCTGTTATTTGCTTAGAAGGTTTTTCACTTCATTGTAGGTTGTAAATTTAAAATTTAAAATAAAATTACAAGTAATTTCATTTTTTTCTTTGAAAAAATACAGTTCCATATAATAATAATTTAGTAATAAGGAAAACATGAAAATCTGCACGTTACTTATTGCAAGTAGAAAGTAAACCTTTGTTAACATGAATATATTAATAAAAAGTAAACAGCGGAGTTTCAAATATTAACATTTATCAACAAAATAACAAAATTCTACAAGTTGGCGTCAGTTCAAAAAACCCCATGGCAACGAACGTGCCAAAGTACATGTTTTTATAATCTCGGCTTTCTTTCCGAATTCAAATTATACTTTTCAAAGAATTATCGAATGCTGGATTGTATTTTATTTGCTCTTCTTTCCTTTTCTATCTTAATCTTTTTTCCCTTTTGTATATTTAATTTAATTAATTTTCTACTTTTGGTTTTTGTTGTGTGGATGTTGATATTACAGAATTCTTCTTGTTTCTTCATTTTTAAATGCAATTCTGGTGGACCTCCTCATGTAAGATCTTCACATTAGAAATTATTTTAATTTGAGCCTCTTTTGTAAAACAACACAGTTTTGCTAGTTTATTGAAGTTCATTGAGTTTCTTGTTTTTGCTAAACTTTGGAATTGTAATAACAGATTGCATTTCTACTCGTATTTGCTCTGTTACGTTAGCCCCAAGAAAGTTCTTGTAGCAGACAATGTTTCTACTGCAGAATATCATGCTGAGTTTAAAAGCTCTGATTTAAGATTTTTTCTGTTAAAAGCTTTTTCAAATAGCGCGGCTCTTAATAATTTGCTACATCAAAAAAAAGTGATTATTATTTTTGCGGATGAGACAATGCGCTGTGAAAGGACCAAAAACAGCAGTATCTAAAACTTAGTGACGTAATACCTTTTGAATTTTACTTAGAAAACACAGAGGCAAGAGAGAGAGCATTTCCATTTGCAATTATTATTCCCACAAAGGCTACTTGCTCTCCCATTTCACCTACTTATAAGCAACAGTTCTTTCTATTTCGGCATTTTCAGAATAAGCCTTATACTGTAAGCTTTATAGACTTCTCAGAAGCGTAGAATGTTCTACTGTGGAGGTACATGTTCAAGATTTATACTTCATATGTGGTCTCTTCTACAAATTACGTTTGCTTTGAAGGCAGTCTTTTAAATTTATAAAGCGTATTGCTTTAAAAAACAAACCCTTGATAAAAGTAATAAAGTTTTATTATAGCAAAACGTTAATTAGTAGAAGTATTCTAAAAACAAAAAATTACAAAGAATAGCATCTTTCATACATTGAAAATAATTGAAGGAAGATTGTAAATTACCCTAATTAGAATAAACAGCGCGCGTACCCTTTCACACCCTACTATTTACCGTCGAGAACTTTCCACACTGAATGCAAAACTTGTAACGCCCTAATAACGATCGACTATATCCTATAATAATAAGGAATAGTTATCTAGAATAATCTCATTGTTTATACAGTATATCAAAACCTTTTTAGAACTAATCTTTAATTGCAATTTAAATTAAAAAAACAATAATTAGTTAACTGTTAATAATATAGGTATTATTTACAATCTCGAACATAAAATAAATAAACCAAAAGTTAGCTTTATATACAAATCATGTATAGATATCTGTACATACAAATATGTATGTAACTTTTAAATAAAATATATATCAATATCGTCTAGAAAAACTTAATGCATATTTTATAATTCAAATTCAAACCATATTCATGCGTTATGTTCAAGCGTAAATGATTTATAACAACAGATATTTCATTGCTAGTATGATAAAATAAATTCATTTATATTTCATGCATTTTTTTCCGTCTTGTTTTTCTGTTTAGACTTCTATCTCTACGAATCTTTTATCTATTGTAAAATATCTCTGTAAATCAATAGCAAAAACTAAATCTCACTTTGTTAAATGATCCGCTAGGGAATTTTCACGAGGTAATTTGTGTATGCAAAAATTTTGAATTAGTGTTTTAATGGAGATAAATATACAGCGGTTTTATCATGTATAATGACTGTTATTAATTTAAATTACCTTGCATGTAAAATTTATAGCGCTAACTATTTTTTCTATTAGACTTTACATATTTATGTCGTATATTATTTTGAATGAAAGCACCGTACAAATGCGTCATAGCTTTTTTTGTTAAGTGGAAGACTAGATAGTGTGTAGTCAGCAGTTTTTACATTTTGTATAAAAATCAATTAGGTTAAATGGTAACATCTTTTGTTAGAATTTTATAGAATAAAGGGACCTTTTCCATCTGAAAATACCTAGTATATGTCTTATTAATTTATTTATTTTGTCTTGCATGAAACTGAGGTAAAATCTAAAACTTGCACTTAATATAAATAACTTTAATTCAATTTGAAGAAGAAATCAATCATCAAGAATGGTCACTAGGCATTTAATAATAGGCGGCTTCATTCTTCTATGTAGTCTTGTATTTTCCTTACAAATAATTTTTGTATACACTATGGACAGAGACTTTCACTCACTACAATATGTAGCATCTAGCAGTGTTTGATTAATAGTCAAGAAGAAAGGAGCAAGTGGATCAAAGTTAGGAATTTTACAGTTTTTGGAAACAAAGAATCGAAATAGCTCGAGGACAGATGAACCGATTTTGACCAAACCAAACTTAGACAAGGACCTTTAGAGAATAATACTCTCATCAACCTCGAAAATATCTAGAAGCAGAGTCGTGCTTTGAGAAATACTTAACACCAATCATCTAGTTTTTCACTTTCTTTTTTTTGCAAACGCAACTAAAACTAAAACAAATCTAAAATCCACTACTAAAAATACAGATAAAGTCAAATGTGCCTAGATGTACCTCTGTGGCGATGCTTTGCATTATTTTATATAAAAACGTTTTACTTTAAATGCTGTCTATAAAATTTGTTAATAGCGTAGGGATTTCTCAAAAGCCTGTAGAAAGTAGAAATAAATTTAAAACTACCGCTACTACCAATACTTTAACTGTTTTAATTGGTGTCATTGGTATTAAAACTAATGATGTACCGGCAAGGGCTTTAATAGATGCGGCAAGTACATCGAGATTTATTGATTTTCCTCTCGCTAACAAACGTCCCCATCCACTGATATTGTTAACATAGTTGTGTAGTCTTGTTACCTTTAATACTGTAACACCATAATGCAAAGTGTTGTCTACAAGAGTGTAAAATTGCTTATAATGAAATATTTATGCACAGACATACTGAGCATCTACAATACCCTTAAAGTGTTGATCAAGTATTGTGTTTGACATCTATCAATCTATTAAACTATGGAATAGAAAATAAAATTATTGAACCAGATGCTGATCGTCTTTGTCCTTTAAGAGAGCTTGAACTACTTACCAACGAAACGTTTTTTAACGGTTCCCAAAAATGTTCTCCTATTATTCGAGGTGGATACTTAAATTTTCTGATGTAGTTAGATCTCCTATTTATATGCCCTTAAAAACGTGAAATCTCACACACAAAAAGCATTTGTTTCGGCAACAGATGACAAAATTACGTTTGTTGGTACAACACATGCTTCAGGTTTTGCCATAGTTGCAATATTGTCACAAGATGGCAGACCAGTTACCTTCCTTTCAAGAACACTTTCTGATAGTGAAAAACAAATATGAGAGAATAAGGACTCTTAATTTTTTTTAGATTTATTACAGATCAAATGCCACTATCTCTTATATTTATTTAAAAAAAGATAAGGCTTTAGACTGGCGTTTAGAAGTAAGTTGTTTTAAATATGACATTGTATACCTCTCAGGAAGGTTGAGCAATGCAACCGATTTACCCTCAAGATCTTTGTACCATCCTGGCATTATCCTTAAGGCCATTTAGGTTCGATCTATGGATTTGCCTTATTCTGTACAAGATAAAAAAGTAAACATGCCTTGTTCTACTTGTACAGAAATAAAACAGAAATTTTATAAAAGCAACAACAAACTTATCAAAACAACCTCTCCCTTGGATCTTAAAAAACCTTCACCTTCTACATGCCAAAATAAATACTTTCTGACATATACAGATAAATGCGGTAGATGTTTGTTTGTTTTTCAAACTCTGGGTGTTTTTTCTCATCTGTTATTTAAAATCTTTCAGGTCTTTTTTCAATTTTTAGATTACCTGGCTTCTTCCACTCTAACAAAGGTTTAACGTTTATGTCTGAAGAATTAAAACAATGTTTAAACTCAAAAGGTGTTATAACCAGTCGAGCAAAATCGGATGATCTTTTAGATAATGAACAGATAGAAAAGAAGAATGGTATCATATAGAAAACAACTGAACTAACTCTGCGAGAGAGAGAAATTAAATTTTTTAGGGGGAGATGGTACTTTCTGAAGCTCTGCATTCCATTAGATTCTTGCTCTGTAATGCTACCTCACATGAGAGAATATTTTCTCATACATAAAAGTCATGCAATGAACTGTCATTGCCAATTTGTTTAACTACTCCTGGGCCAGTTTTTATAATAAAGAGTACTGATCAAATAAATGTAAACCATTAGTAGAGAAACCAACTACTAAAAGCAAACCCTGATTACTCCTATATTTTGTTACAAGATGGTAGAGAGACTGCAGTTTCAAACTGTCATGCCATCTAGCTTTGAGAGGAGCTAGAGGCCGAAATGAGCATTAGGGAATATAGGAAGCTTTGAGAAATCCAGCTGTAGAAAATTTTGTTTCCAAAGAAATCGTTACTGTAACTCCCAGCTCTTCCCATATTTATTTCGATTTTGATTTTTTGTGACGAACCCTCACTACGATGTTCTGATAGAAACCACTGATACGTCTGAATGATTATTATCGTTTTCGAAGGTGAGAATAATGTAATGGATTGCGTTATCAGTGTTCCCCCTATACAGTGTGTCCAAGATAAGGATGCACAGCATGGGGATATTGGAAACGGTTAGAGATGCAGCATCGGTTTTAGTTTTCCGATATCTCTTCAAATAAAGGAATCAGTTTTTGCCCAATACCAAATCGTGTAATTGCCTACTTAATCTAAAACTAAAGACCAGCGCTTGTATTAATACGAAATTCATTGACATCTTATGTTAATAGATGTAGTGTGAGCAACAAACCTAACTAGCCCTCGTCTTTACATTTTCACTTATTATTGAAACCAATGGTTACAAAGGCAACTAACCTATCAGTTAACAACAGTAGCTTTTTATATGCAGTGTTCGCCAAAAAGTCTGCCCCATATGGAAAAAATTTTTATTGAATGACTTATGGGAAATTTGTTTACGGTATCAGGTTTTGCTTGTTCCAGAACGAAAAGTAATCATAAGATCTCTTCGTTACCAGTCAAATTGACATTTGTAGACGAAATGTTCAAAAAATAAACTTATTTTACCGAAAAAGGCATGAGAAAAAAATGTTTCCTTTGCAAGTTTCTACCCGTTTGCAAATTTTTAAAAGCTTACCAAGATTTTCATATTTCGTCCGTTATTTCGCTTTTCCTTATTTGTTAATCAATAAAACTAGATCGAATCTAATTCAAAACACTTACTGATTAGATACATATTGCACAATACTCATTTTGCTGTCGAAATAATCTTCTTTTCCTTATATTGATGTACAAAATAAAAATGGAGCTTTGGTAGAGTAGCACACTTGGTGAAAAGTTCAAGAAAACATGGTATTAGACGAAATATCACTCGACAGATTTAGACAAAATTGAAATAGATGAAGAATAATATTTTATTAATTATATGTTTGAAGGTTTTGTTTTATTTAATCATATCTGCGATTTTTTTGGGTTACAAGTATTTGATTCTGGCAAACCAGACCTGAGTAACTGATACTAGAACAAAGTTCAAAACAAAAAGGTTTCAATATACCAAATGCTAAGTTTACTAATCTTTGCAACCATTAGAATAGGTGGCTAAGTAAGTAAAAATTCAGAAAGAGTATTACAACGAATCAGATTTTTTTTAGAAATGTGAAATTTACAAAAGCATTTGATGGGCCTGATGCTAAGAGAAAAGAACTTAAATCTAGATTAGTTAAAAAAAAAGAAAATAGAAATTTACAAAGTGATCAAGGTGCAGGGATGAAGACATTCCGAAAGATCTTCAAAAACGCAGTTTCTTAAAGAAGAAACTAACAAAAATAACTCCTCAGGTAACAAAATTGAACAGAAAAACATGCCAAGGAGGTTCGAGAAAATGTGTAGATAGCAAACGGTTGATCCCTGATCCTAAAAATTCGAAAATTTATCTAGTGTGACATTGTTATTATCACGCAAAAATTACATTTGACTGTTTTGGTCTTGACAAAAATCTCAGTTTCAGCTTGGTATGGAAATATGTCAATCGAAGAAAATAAATTGATCGTTTTCTAGATTTTGAAGAAACGTTTAGAACAACCAAGATTTCGTCGAAAAAACCTACATCCGATAAAAAGTCAACCAATTGTATATCTGACTCAAAAAATAAACTGAGTTGATAGAACCTTTAGAATTAAGAGCAACGCTTTGTAAATTTTTGTACAAGCTATATAAACAATCAAAGTATCTAAGAATTTACTCTAAATCAGAAACACTTTATAGCTCGAGGTTTTGTTGTTTAAAAGGGTCATTTACTACTGTGATTCTTTTCATGATTGGATTGTTATGGTGAATCAAAAAACATGAATATAATTTTTCGGGTCACTATAGTACGGTAACGTTGTTCCTAGTACAAACAAGAAACGAATAAAAATATCAAAATCTGTTGATAACTTCCAGTCGAGCATTGCCTTTAAAGTTTAAGAAAGTTGACGAAATTCAACTGCTTTTCACCAATTCTTAATAATTATTAGTCATGCTATGATCGGAATGCTATTGTTTGGGATGTGTGGTATATGATTGAACGAAGAATAATTTCCGTGATATTCTGATATAGATGACTTTTCGTAATAATTAGGTTGCAAGTTCTTCTAACTATTCCATATCCTCAAGCTAGAATTACTTCTTTTATGCCAATTTTGATACATAATTTAAATGACCGTTTAGGCAGACGTTAAAATGACCGGCTCCATTTAAATATCACTGAAGTAAGCCGCTTTTGGCAGCCAGCCGAACCATATCGTCAAATAAAATACCGTAAATATGAGTGATGTTTTTGTTGAATTCTGTTACGTGATAATATACTACTGAAAGTAGAATCTCCAGTGCAGTTATTACTGATCGGATTTAGCCGCAACGAATTCTAACCAGTTTGATATCTTAAAACCCTGAAGAACAAAACGCAACCCCTTACTATTGATGAACTTCTGATTGAATCTCGCTTAACAAACCTAGACCAAGTATTATCTAATTTTATTTTATCAAAGCCAGTTATAAGAAGTTTTGAAGTATTTTTTCATTGAGTTTTGTCCATAAACCATACGCAAACTACAGTAATGATATTTATCTTTGTTTATTTAGTTGTTGTGACGTTTAAAGAATTTTGAAAGTGAATTCACACAAGTTTAGTTATTTGGCCGCCAAGAGCTTAAACACCTGTGTGCGTTTCACAATGAAATCTTTAGTGAGTGTTTGAATTATTGTGTTCGCTTCCTTTCGACATCGAACTAAATTATTTATTTAGTTAAAATAGTTATAACTAGCGTTCCTCACTTGATAATTTAACCGTTAGGATACTAACACAGTATTTGTTCCGACAGGGGTCCGAAAGAGGCCATCAAACTTTCGCATTTTGTTTTGCAGAAAACTTTTAATGATACTACTTGTAATTATCTAGGGGAGAGAATATTAAAGAAAAGTTATAAAAAGATAATAAAAAGTACTTCTTTACATTTCTTAAATTTTATTTTCATGGTCGGTTTAGGCGGTTAAGCCATCCTTAAAACGTTGAATTACGTTGATAATCAACAAAGATTACATCGCCAAAGGCTGGTGTAGTAGCTAGTGGCATAACATCTACTTAGGACTTTCGGTGGAAAACAATGGGGGTGCTACCTCAGATTCCAAACCAGCCATTTTGAATTTCAGAACTAGTACCTCGCGAATCGAACTAGCCATAGGAACCCATGGGGGATTCCTAACGTAGGGAAGAGGTTCGCCCGGACACAGCAGTCTTCCTCGGAGCTTCTAGACAAACCATAGGTGGTTCTCCCGAACGCAGAGGTCCGCTTGCAATTCTAGCATAGAGGATCCCAGCGCACAGGCCCCTTTCGCGATCCTAGCATGAAGGTCCCCCCGGCAAGCCTACCAAACACGAGAGCCCCACGGACTCCTACCTGAACAATGGAACCGTTTGGGTTTCTCGAACTAGTCTATCTTATGGGGGCCAATTTGTCGAGGCCCTCGCATTGTAAAGTTTGAGGGAGGTGGTTATTACTACACTGGCAGTAGATTATGGCCTACTGACACATCTATTGTAGTTATAAAGCATGTGGGTATGTGTCATGTACGCAAATTATCGACTGAAATGTTGGTTACGTAGATTACTGACGTGAGTCTCTGAACGACCCCACCAATATTTTTAACAATTAATTTGTTTATAAATAAAGAACATAATAGCTTTACGATACTTTGCTAAAACGGACAAGATATTTAAGAATTAAAAAAATAACAATGCTTTTAATCAACTGTTTAAGAAGTTACTGCTAAAATTGAATACATCTCTCAGCGACCTCTGTTAGTACCCTAAAAGTTACAGCTCGGCCAACCTCAGAAAAGCCCTAAGTGGGTGTGTACGGGGGAGCTACTTGTTGACCAAGTACACTCGCATACAAAAAGCTTCCGGCGGGAAATTGAAATAAAACTAAACACCGCCAATAACATGTAATAGATTTAAGGTAACTTTTTGTCAGTTAATGTACTCGAATAAAATTACGCTTCTGATTGGTCGACGTTGTTTGTTATTGAAATTAGTTCGCATATTTTCCGGGGCTTTTCTGAGGTTGGTCGCGTTGTAAGCAAATAAAGCAGTTATTCTCAGCAAATTTGTAATAATAATTTTAGAAGATTCAATAAGGAGACGATAGGATACGTCTCATCGGTCTTCTTCCCGCTGTTTAGCTTCCTATTTATCTTATTTCATTTAACGCAAAGATCAAACAAATACTTGTCGTTTTATAACAATTTCGTATTTATACTAAGTGTAACTGAAAACCATTAAATAGGGTTTCAAAGGTCAATATCTCAGATTTCACATTCTTATTTATTTATAAACGAATCTTTTTTATAAGCAGGATCTTTACACCCTTCTGAATGTTGACGATCAATTGCTGTAAATAAGTCGCGCTATTGAAGGAATATTAGCTTCTAGTTTATTTTGAATCCTATATTGGGCAATTCCTCTTTTTTTTTATTATACAGCGTAAATTCTCAAAGTGAATGTAAATATTGTTTTGTGAATTAAATAACCTTGAAATTTCGTGTTAAATGTTTTTGTTAAATTATATTTTTGTGTTTGGATGTTTCTGTTTGAATCAGTTACAAGTATACGAAATAATTATAAATCGACATGAACCTGCTTTAGAGAAACAGTTGTTCAGACCTCGAAGTTTATTGTTACCGCGTGTTTTTGAATACAGCAAAACGATTTAGTAGAAATATTTAAACTTTCTAAAATTCGTATAGGTGGTTTATTAAGAGGCCTTGCTATTTGATCTTTAATCGTTATCGGCGCTTATTAGACTCTTTCTTATTTTGACTATCAACACTAAGTTGACGGTTATCTATTTCAGATCTTCCTAGATGGCCAAGTGACACCATCTTTCTCGCAGTATTTATCATCTAAAAGTAAACCCAGAGGATATTATAATATTCGGTTAAGTTGATATCTGTTAACGTGGGTAGTGTTTAACGGGTTACCGATCTTACTTTTTCCATCGCTTTAGGTAGGGAGTATTTTGTTATTCTAAACTTACCAAGCTACAAGTCTGAAGATGAAACTTACCTGAAAAGAAAAAAGTTTATTAGTTTATAATTAATTATTATGTAAACTAGTCTACTTAATATTCACTTAGGTGTGTCTAGTACTTTGTAGGTATTTACAATCTTTCATCTAATTAATTTGTTACATTATATAATAAAAAAATTAATTTTGGATGAAAACTTTTAGTAGGATTTGTGTCATTAATTAAAAAGCTTCACAAAATAAAATTCGTCACTACTTCGTATCTACTAAATAAAATCATTTTCATCGGGGAATTCTAACTTTTCTTTTTTAATATAAATATTCGGAACCATATTTTTTATTTTTTGCTTGCTGTTTTCTAAATTATTCCTAAAAGATAATCCTAAGGGAACTTTTTCAACTGTGGATGTCCTTTTTAATTATAAGTTCCTCTTTTTTAGAATTTTTCCAAGCTATATAAATTTGAATAAAAAAATAGTGGATAGTTATTCCCATACATAATTAAAAAATAAATCTATGGCAAGGTAGATAAAAAAAAGTTACGCAGTATAAGTTGATTGTTAAGATACAAGTGTAGGTTTTCAAGTTGCATAAAGACTAGCGAAAATTGCTCTTAAAGCTCTTACGGTACATACTTAAATAAAACTGCTATAGTACATGTAGATGTTATCATATAATTAACTTTTATCTACTGCACGTATAAAAATATACAACAGTCAGAAGGAGAAACCAACTTGTAATCTAAAGCATCGTACAGAAGCATAAAAAAAACTTAATAAAAATGTTAATTGTAATGTTAGTCAATCTAACTAAGTTAATCAAATGATAAAATATTGCAACAAAGAAATCCCCCGAAACCTTATTTGGCTGATGAAAACGTAATTAAAAGCCCAAAACAATTTAACGTCGAAATAACAAATCTACTTTTAGAAAACTTTCAGTTGTAATTAAGACGCGAAGCTCCATATAATAAAGGAAATAATAACATTTTTATTTTCTTTCGGTAAATACACATCTAACAAATTTTATTATGTGAAATAAAGGATCTTATTATGTTCCTAAAGTTGTTTGATTAAACGATTATGCAAAACTGTAGACGTAAGCTTCGTTTATAGTCTTTTTGTTGTCCTTTTAAACTGCAACTATATGCAACATCAGATAAAGTGTAAGAGCATCCCCTTCTTCATCGTGTTTGATACAATCTTAACCGGCAATACTGTCATGCAAGTACATCCTGTAAACCTTCTTATTTACTTCCTGGTAATCTCTTCTGCTGGTGTGTACCTAATCTAGCTGGTCATTATCGGCTACACCATCCATCATAATAACAGCTAACAAGACATTCGCTATCTCCATCGGTCTCCGCAAAGTACGCGCCGCCATCGTCTAATTCGCCCCCCCTTTGCTTATAATTCACTTCTATAGTAATTGTTATTGCTTCTATTATTACACCTATAACGATATTGCGACGCCATTCTACAGTTTTAATGATTATGCATTACGTATCGCCACGAAGGGGTTGCTTCGAAGTGCTAAACAGTGAAATGGGGGGAACTAAAATGCGATAATAACATACGTTAACGACGTACAGAATTTATTTTTATACTTCTAACCGATTTTATTAAATTCGTTTCGATAAATTAAAAAGGGAAATATACAGGGCGGTTCTAAAATATTTAATTTAAAGCATTAAAATTGTAAGCTACAACATATTGTACGATTA
>VTPC01000052.1:147172-167609 GCA_011009095.1 Ignelater luminosus
TAGTGTCCATTGTAATGGACATCAGGACTAGAATCACGTTTTATTTTAGGATTGTAAAATCCAGAAAATCCTAAAGATGCTGCTATTCTATTATCATTTTTTGACGATGAGGCCCTAAATAAATAGTGTGAGAGAGTTTTGCAGGAACTCGACCAAAGCTTAGATTTAGAGTACAATTCTGATGAAGATGAAATCGTTACCGGTAATTCTACAGAATTGCCAAGGCAAATACTAGATACAGAAGATGTAACTAAAATATCCGAAAAGACCTCCCAGGCAGAAATACATGGAGAGATCGAAATTGAGGAGCAGACAGCTGAAGAAGAACGGCAGAGTATCGAAGATTTTATTGTTACTAAGAAGACAGATATAAAATTGAAAAAGGAAATTCGTGAAATACAATATTGTCAAAACACCACAACCAATGAACGAAGTTGCAGGTGAACTTTTGAATTTTTTTTTCGATTTACACATTCTGATTTCCATGAGTAAGAATGTATGAGGAGCTTTCTTACAAAACGCAACATGTCTATAAAATTCGAAAATTGAGATCGAGATGTCATTGTGGTTACTAACTGGCTATCAACTAAAGTTATATTCTATAATGTACCTAGACGCAACATGTCCAATGGACTGCGGCTCTAAATGCAAATCTCTTATCCCAAAGTGCATCATGTCCACAAAGGCTCTGTTCCAAATTGCAACATGTCCTTCACATGCTTAATTTTATCTTTTGGTGGGGTTATGTTTGTAGCAATTTTGTTTACGCTGTTTACGTTGTATTCAAGTAAATCTCGCAATTAGTAATAAACGGTAAATTACTTTGGTAGCAACTATGGAAACTGATGGCACTGAAGGTGTTGTTGGGTAAAGATAAAGCTGATAGAGAAACCAGAAAGAGAAAACCAGTAAGCACAGTCTTGAGGTTAAAAAAGCAGGAAAACATAATCATTATCTCGGTGAATGCATCAAAGTTTTATATTTATTTATGCAGGTAGTGATATTAATTTGGACCACTTCACTCCCAGTTGCAAACACAGTAATTCAAACAATACCAAATTTGAGTGCCTAGATGTACCGAAGAAAATTTTGCTTTTACAGAAACAAAAAATCTGGTGTAAGTCAGTTAATGCAGGTACAACATCCCAAACGTCACCGAGAACGTGCAAATGTAAAATCTCATAAACCACATACAATGCAAATTAATTACATAGTGAGGATTATCATGTACGTGGTAGGTTTCTTTTGCCTAAACCATGCTTTCTTCTATTACGTACGTGATAGTAAAACGTTTTTTTAAAAACTATCTGAAATCTCAAAGAGAAAAATAATATGGATTGCTAAACATATACAGAGTGGTGCACGAGTGAAGGAACATCGAAGAGGTGACAAGTGTAAAGATTAGTTAATAGAGAAAAAGCGGAGAGTAATAAAATTTATTGGGTTATTCAAAGCGCCCGAAAGTTATTACAGTCGCAGTAAGCCTCATAAGTTGTACCTGCCTTCTACTTTAAACGTTTTTAAAATGTGGAAAATGTACAATTTTTCTGTAAAGACGAATCTGAAAGTAAAGTATAGTTATTTTCATTAACTATTTGCTGAAAATTTTAATCTGGGATTTGGTACACCATCTACCGACGTTTGCAGCTATTGTGAGCCACTAAAAAATAAGATAAAGCAGGCAAATGATGAACTAAATGTTCATCGAATTAGAGCTAAGCAATTTAATTTACCAATGCAAGAAACAGATGCGGATACTACTACCTTTTGTTGTGATTTGCAACAGATTCAGAATCTTCCTAGGATCCCGATACAGGAAGCATACTATATTCGTTGGAGATTGCATTCTATTCGCTTGGTATTGTGGATATAAACGCTAAAGAACCCATTTTCAACAATTGGAACAAAGTACACTCTGGAAGAGGATCTAACGAAGTAGGTTCTGCAGTTTTTCATTTTTTACGAAATCATGGGTTTGTAGATAATATCAGAAAAATTCTTTTTTTTTTCGGACGGATGCGGTGAGGAAAACAAAAACTCCCACATGATTCATATGCTAATTTGGTGGCTACTAAATGAATCTCCTGATGGCATTAACGAAACAAAATTTATATTTCCCATTACGTGGACACTCCTACCTTCCTGCGGATCAAGTTTTTAAAAGGGTGGAAAAAGAACTGCGCGGTTTATGACAGAATTATACTTCTCGAGGACTACATTAACATCTATAAGCAATTTGGTGAAATAGGGCAGTTGTGTACAGATTGGTTGTTATACTGTTTTAAAGGCTTATTTGAAACATTAAAGAAAATGGAAAGACTAAGTGATCAAAAACGAGTTTACATTAAAAAGGAGTTTGAAAAGCATAATAAGTTAGTTCTCGTAAACTCCCAAATTAATTATAGAAGCGATGACCTATCGAAAAAGTTTAACTCGTTACTAAAACGGGGGGAAAAGTTGGAAAATACGTTCGAATGAAGTCCCAGAGCAGCACGGTATTACACAGGAGAAAGGAAAAGCAGTTAATAATCTTCTACAGAAGAGTTTTGGGGAGGAATGGTATCATGAAGATCACTTAAGTTGGTATTTTGAAGTACTGAGAGAAACTGTGGATTCTGAAGAATTTTGCAAGAGGATGGAAGCCGAGACTGAACTAAGACTTTTCTTGATTATTTTTTACTTTAGGTTTAATGTAATTACCTATGTTCTTTTGTTAAATACAAGTTTAACATACGTTTCGGAAAAATAAAAAGAATTCTGAATGATTTATATTAAAAAAAGCTTAAATATTAGTGGAATATCCGTTAATATTTAATTTTTCTTAAATACTGCAACATCTCCATATTGAATGGACATGTTGCACTTCGTAAAAGAGCTCTTCGTATTAGAATCAAACTGTAGGCATATCTATCTTTCGAGATGACTGTAAAGACAAACTCTACAAAGTTAAACCTGACTGACTACATTAGAAAACGTTCCATAAATCTGTAAATAGAACAGGATCTATTTATGTATGGACGAGCACTGGAAACCTCTTCATAAGTCAGTACATCAAAGGAAAACCATCAAAATATTTATGTTGTGTGAAAAAAAGTGGCCTAACCTATGATTTTCTACTTTATCAAGCCGCTATTACCGAATTTGAAAAGCTTAGTTTAGGACAATTTGGTTAGGGAGCAACTGCAGTTTTGAAACTGTTTGAGCGCATTCCTAGTGGCCGCTCACTCTATTTTGACAGCTGCTTTACCTCATACAACTTACTCAAAATATTGCAACAAACATTATACATGCAGCTGAAACCGTCAGGGTTAACAGGTTCAGTAAGCTACTTTTATTATCTGACAGAGAAGCTACAAAGAAAAACAAAGGCTGCGGTGAGGAAGTAATAAGCAGTGATGGAATAGTCCTGTGTAAATAGGTTGATAATTATTGTGTTACTGTGGCTTTGAATTTTGTTGGGGTTGGCGAAGAAGAAACGGTGAAGAGATGGGAAAAGTCGAAAAAAAAGTTCAGAAGTTGTAAAACTATATAATTGTTGTATGGGAAGAGTTGACAAGTTCGACCAAATGGTAAGCTACTACAGGATCTTTATAAAATCGAAGAAATGGACACTCAGGATTCTATTTCAAGCTTGCACAAACAGTTGACTCAAATACAAGCAAGATGCTAAAAACCGAGAAGTTCCAAAGAATAAACCAATGAATATTTTGGACTTCAAAATACGTCTAGTTGATAGTCTAATAAAAGTAGAGAAACCAACAGCCTACACAAAAACAAGAATTTGTAGCTCCAGTAGTTTGTCACCCCACAGCATACCGTTACTGATAAAAAAGGATTTGATGAAGTAAAACCTTTCTGTGAAATGTACATAAATAGATAAGGTTGATCATACTCTAGAGCGTTATGTTTTCTAAAAATTGCATTTATGTTTTTTACTTGTAGTAAGTCCAAAAGAACTACGGTAATATATTAAAATAACTTTTTCTTGCAATAGAGAAAAGTCGGGTGTAAAAGGGCTAAAAGCATTAAAATTACTTTCTTAAAAAAACAATTAAACAAATAAACAGAATTTCCTAAATCGTTCACAATTTTTAATTTTTAATTTTTTTCATAAAATATTTAGTATTCAAGTTGACTCAATGCATAATTTAGAGACTTTAATGTGAAACTCTCATTTCATATTGTAAGTAAAATTTGTATTTCAATCTGATAATATCAAAGTCCCTTTCTAATCAAACAAATTTACAGTTTCTCAGAAAAAAATTTCTGGTTGCCATTTATTTAGTCCATTTTAAGAATGTCTTTTATCTCTTGATTTGTGTCATCTAGGAGTCTGTAAAAAAAGGCAACTGAAATATTTTAAAATTTCCAAACAACACAACTCGACCATGTTGATCATCAAAACACGTTATTTTTGGAAATTAACATACAGTTCTATTGTTTGTATAGGTAGATAGATAAAAATATAGTAATTCTGAAAACCGCAAAATACAATTATCTGTTATGGTAAAAGACTTCAGAAAAGAGAAAAGCAAGAGATTCTCAGAATCTTGATGTTAAGTGCTTCTTCCACATTTAAATGAAGGCGAGAGGATAAAAAGAATTTAAGAAATTAAAAGCAACAAGGAAAAGAAATTGCTTGGGTTAAAAAAAGGCAGCCAGATCAACAAGTATGAGAAAACATCAAAATAGAAAAATGCACCCAAAAACTGTTTTGAGGAAGATCTACCAAATGCAGAAATCACTAGATATATTGGCAAAAACAACTCTTTTTAAAGCGCTGTGTTTAATGGAAATAATATTGGAATTAAATTTCAGAATTGCACTAAAACTAACCCATGTTAACTTCTTGAAGTAAGCAATTTTCAAAGAAGTTCATCTACTTATTCAGTTTTATAACTAAAGTTGGAATAAACTTTATTTGGGCATGGTACTTTGTCAATCGGGGATAAGAAAAGGGGTCTCCCAGGGACTGAATTGACTTCTACAAAGGCAGGTCTATCTGCAGAAACTAACTTTAAAGCAGAAATGTAATCAAAGTAATTAAGTTCTGGCAGTCAAGCTGTGGTAGATATCAACTTGTTTTGTTGTACAGCCAACTCAATCCCTGGAGGCCTCTTTGCCCACCTACAATTGTTTAAGGGTACGTTTACAAAGTTAAGAAATTCCTTTGTAGCGTATGGCTTTTAAATTTTGAATAATATAATTTGATACAAATTATTTTTGGCCGTAAGCTTCATCAAGGTTTCTTCAGATTGCACGGGAAATTGTATTCCGCCTTCCTACTAAGGGATGCCAGGGTCTTTTGGGTAATTTAATAAATAACATAATTAGATCAAAAATCCAAACTATCTAACCAATCACAAATATTTACAATAATCTGTAAGAAACTTTATCTAGATATAAGGTTTTTGGTACGGCAATAAAACATTAAATTCGGGTCAATTGCATAATTAAACAATAATAACAAAAGGTCTACACAAAAATAATAATAAATAAATTGATAACTTCCTTCGCAGTAAGATATCTAAAAATAAGTCAGTTATATAACTATTTTTCTTTGTACTCAGTCCTTCCTTAGTAGTAAATTTAGAAAAATAACAAGAATTGATTAATGAATTTGAAAACTAGATTAGAATCTTCTTTGTGGAGATCATGGGACATTTCAGCAGCTTTTTGGTATATATAGAGATAATCAGAAGACTAAAGTTTTGAAGATGTATGGTAAAATTTTGTAGATATACCACTCTTTTGGTATAAGTTCGTAGTAGTAAACTATCATTAAAACTCCTGATAATTTCCATCAAGCTAAAATTGTTTTGTATAATATAATGCAAAAACCCTTAGAATGAAAGCCGCGGCCACAGTTCTGACAACTAAAGTTGTTGGTTTTGATAATATACAACCAGATGGTTTATAACATCGTATCAGGAGTGGTCATGGGATTGATACTATTTTGGTAGTTTTTCAATTGGTTTTTGGCAACTCCATCGCAACTGATCTTCTAAATGTTAAATAGTCCAATTTCCTGTCATCACGCTTATGAAGTAACCAAGCGTTTTATGTTATATAGCCATGTATATACAATAACAAAACAACGGGAGGTATCACTGTTTCTTCGTATAAATGTGCGCTATAGAGACATATTTTGATTAGCACTGTTCACCCCCCCCCCCCCATTTCAATTATATATTTGCGCGACTCGTGCTTGCTCAACAAAAATCTTGTAGACTTCTTTCTTGAAATAATCTACCAGGCATAAGTGAGCTAGAAAGTAGAAATTTGTTGAATTTCTTCCTCTGTATGTGCTGCAGAACTTTTATTTACTGTCGTGATTAAACTAAAGTAATGATTAAAATTTTTTAAATAATTTTATCTGAAGACGTTTACCAAAAATATTCTACAGTATCTCCACTGATATTTATGTATACTAGATACTATACGTTCTCTTCGTGCCTTTTAAAATATCTGCTTAAAAAATCCTACAGATTTTCAAAAACTGCTTCCAAGATATTTCTGTATTTCGCTACATCTGCTCTTGTCAGATCATTCATTTGTTTGCCTATTTCTTTACTAATCACCAGCAATATTTCTCAAGAAGACCAAAAGTAAAATACCCAAACATTTATACAAAAAAAGGTAAAGTTTAAAACAAGCAATTAAATAGAATAAAATAGGAAAATTAAAAAATTTATATACATATGATATGACTAGTTTAAATAAATATAATATAAAAGGGGTAAAACTAATTTTAAAAATATGAAAATAAATAATTATAGAATAAAATGTTGCAAATAGTACGATTATGAAGATAAAAATTACCAAGAAAATTCAAAATCTTCTCTACAAAATTTATTCAAATTAATACATAAATTAAGTTATAACTGCTCACTACCTGTTTCGGTTAAATCTAATAGGTTTTTAACCATCCTCAGGCGAGTAAAAATTCCAAAAAACTGTAATTAAAAAGACAGATATTTATCCTAAGTTGATTTTTAGCATGTTTTAAAGTTTTTCTACCTTAAAATATCATGATGTAGAGAGAAAATTTATTTTTCATTGATGGTTTTTGCTTCTCCATTGTTACAAGTCTTTATATTAATACAACAGTTGTAAGAATAATAACAACATTGTTAAGTATTAAAATATTAAATTCGAGAAATTAGTTTTAAATGCGTTCATTGAATGTCCTACAAGTGGACTGTGGATGTCATATTAAATTGTTAAAATAGCACATATCACATGAATAGATTTATTTAAGAAAGTGAACTATACCGGGTGTTCTAATGTGAATTTTTGCATATTCTGTAATAAGGGTTGGCACTCTAAAATATTTTTAGTGTTCTTTTACTCTTGTATTTAAATCTTGTACTGTTCTACCAATGTAAACTGCACTACAATCTCCACAACTACGAGGGCGGTTCAGTAAGTACCCGTGTTTGACGACAGAAGGAGTTCCTGAAGGAAGTTGGTGTTATCATCGTGTGCTGCCATCTATCAAACGACGGTATAACAAATTGCAGACTGATTGATAGGTTAGTTTGGATCTGACAGCCATTTGAGTAAGACGTGTTTCGTGATTTTAGCTAAGATGGAAAGAGAGCAGTATCGTTCGGTAATTCGCTTTCTGTTTTTGGATGGGCAAAAATGCGAGGAGATAAAAGCAAAGTTGGATGCTGTTTATGGGGATACTTCGCCATCTATGACCACAGTTAGATATTGGTTCAACGAATTTAAACGTGGACGAACGTCCATTTTTGATGAGGAGCGACCAGGACGCCCGGCAGACGTGGTTACCGAGGAAATCATTCAAAAAGTCCACGACATAATTCTCGCTGATCGACGAACGAAAGTGCGTGAAGTAGCAGAGGCCGTAGGTGTGTCGACCGGAACGGCAATTAATATTTTACATGATAAGTTGACGATGAAAAAATTGTCGGCGCGATGGGTGCCGCGATTGCTAACGGTGGACCACAAGCGGATGCGGCTGTTAACTTCGAAGCAGTGTTTGGAGCAATTTAAGCGAAATCCGAAGGAGTTTTTGCATCGAGTTGTCACCGTTGATGAAACCTGGATTCATCATTACACACCAGAAACTAAGCAACAATCAAAACAATGGATTTCTCCCGGTGAATCTGCTCCAAACAAGGCGAAGATGGTTCCATCGGCCGGAAAGGTCATGGCGACGATTTTTTGGGATGCGAACGGCGTCATCCTCATGGATTTTTTAGAAAAAGGAAGAACGATCACTTGACAATACTACAGTGAATTATTAGACAGCTTTGACAAAAAATTGAAGGAGACACGGCCGCAAGAGGTGTTATTTTGATATTCAAAGAAAAGTGCCATTTTTTAATATAAATGATCGGATGTTTATTTCATTATAAAGAGGAAGGTATGCCGTTAATAGTGGAAAATAACATCAGGCAAATGACCACCACGACCACGCTTACAGGACAATATCCTTTTCATGAAATTTTCCATAACCAAATCGCAAAGTGGCTGCCCTATGTCCTCGATAGCCTCACGAATTCCATCTTTGAGGTCTTGAATCGACGCTGGGCTGTTGGCGTAGACCTTCTCTTTCACGTGGCCCCAAAGAAAGAAGTCGCAAGGTGTTAAATCACAAGATCTCGGTGGCCAATTGTGATCACCTCTTCGAGAGATAACACGGTCCGGAAACTTTTTCCGTAAAAGATCAATGGTTTCGTTGCTTGTGTGGCACGTAGCGCCGTCTTGTTGAAAGTAAACGTTGTCCAGATCAATACCATCCAATTCCGGCCATAAAAAATCGTTAATCATCTCTCGATAGCGCAATCCAGTCAAGGTAACTGTTGCTCCAGCCTCATTTTCGAAAAAGTAAGGTCCAATGACTCCGCCGGACCATAAACCGCACCAAACAGTCACACGTTGAGGATAGAGAGACTTTTCAACAATAACTCTTGGATTTTCTGAGCCCCAGATCCGACAATTTTGCTTGTTGACGAAGCCACCGAGGTGGAAATGGGCCTCATCACTCAAGATGATTTTTCGATGGAATTCTGGATCATTTTCATGCATTTCAACGACCCAATCAGCAAAGACACGACGTTGTTGATGATCGGCCGGCTTGAGTTCTTGTGTTAACTGGACTTTATAAGCCTTAAGACCCAAATTTTTATGCAAAATACGGTGTAATGACGTTTGCGAAATGGCTAATTCCAAAGAACGACGAGGAATGGACAAACCTGGGTTTTCTTTAACACTTTCGGCTACAACAGCAATATTCTCGGCTGTTCTTGAGCGACGTGCACGGGTTTTATTCTTCACATCACTAACTTGTCCCAAGAGCTCGAATTTTTTCACCAATTTCTGTATTGCGGTCCGACAAGGTGCTTCACGGTGACCCAAAAATGTTCGAGTTTTACGAACCGTCTCTGCCAAATTTTCACCATTTTTATAGTGAATTTTAATAATTTCAATGCGTTGTTGAAGCGTGTATCGTTCCATATTTATTAATGGCGTAGTTTCTACTTGTCAAATGTCAAAAAATGATAGCTTCAAAAGTGACATCTACCGAAATAGCGGGCTATTCAAAATAACACCTCTTATTGGAAAACCCTTTATTATCCGTATAAGTGTGTTCTTTATATATTAAACTAAAACTTATTGTCAACATTACTTATCTTGATATTATAATAATAATAATAAGTAAAATTTATTCAAATTGTGAACCTCGAGGGAAAGAATATCTAGAAATAGTAAAGGTTTCTCTACATTCATCTCAAAGGTAAGCCTAATATTCTTATGCCATGTATTAGTAAGCTGAAAAAAATTGTTAACTTCAATATCTGTACCTTTAAACAAATATATCACGTCATCTACATACCGATACCAAATTAGCCATGTACAGTTCACTTAGTATAGGAGAAAGGTTATTCTCCATGCTCAACCCTTGATCTTGTCTATAGAATTCTCCTTTAAATTAAAAAAAAATTTGTTCTATTCAGATTTCAAGCAATTGTTGCATATGGGTTTTTTCTTTATCATTTAATGTAGTGAGATACCAGCTCTGTTTCAATAGTTCTTTACATTCAATACATGGTATATTTGTAAAAAGGTTTATGACATCAAAGCTTACAAGTGAGGAATTTTCAACTATGTCAATATCTTTAATTTTATTAACTAGATCGATTGTGTTTCTAATATTAAATTGTGATTTAAAATCGGTAATTTCTTTGAATATATGATTAAGCCATGTAGCTAAATGACTAATTAGAAAGTTTACCTGTGAGATGACTAGTCGAAGGGGTATATCCACAAAATCTTTACTGTTTGTTTTATGTTCTTTAGGTAAACCATATATGCATGGGATTCTTGGATTTTTTATTATAAAATTGTGTCTTGGTTCTATCTTATTAATTGTTTCTAAATTATGTTTTATTATCTTAATGTTAATATAATTTGGGATTAAACCTAATCTTAAGCATTTGTTTAAAAACCATATTTTCATTTGCAACTTTTTTCTCTTTATCTGCGGTTTTTTGTATTTCTGGATCTGTGTGGCTCGACTTGCCTGTTTAATTTCTGCAAAAAGATTTCTTATGGCGAAGGTTTTTTGGTTAAAAATTACTAAGAAAATTCAGTCTTCTCCACAAAATTTATTCAAATTAATACATAAATTAAATTCTAACTGCTCACTACGTGTTTCGGTTAAATCTAATAAGTTTTTAACCATCCTCAGGCGAGTAAAAATTCCAAAAAACCTATTACATTCAACAAAACATGTAACGAACAGTTATAATTTAATTTATGTATTAATATGAATCAGTTTTGTGGAGAAGACTTTGAATTTTCTTAGTAATTTTTAACCAAAAAACCTCCACCATGAGGGATCTTTTCGCAGAAAGAAATATGAGGATAATTCATAATAAACGATTGATTAGAAGATTACTATATTTTGAAATAATGAACATTAACAAGTGAGAAAATATTTAAAAGAAAGAAATAGAGCTAGAAGTTAATATTTAGATCAAGAAGAAAACAGCAGATAAGAAAGTTGGAAGAAGAAATTTTAAAAATGTATGCAACTATGGATTTGCAAATGAGTTTATGAGGTTTTATATTAGTAAGGCAAAATATAATCATTGTGTACTTCATCATTTTTTACTGAAAAAAATTTGGAGGGATTTATACTGTGGATTTACATATAAGATAGTTAGTATAGTTTGGGGAAATAATAAGATTAATGTCAATAAATATTTTCAATTAAATTAATTTGTTACAAAATTTCCTATATTTTAAAAACCTTAGAGAAAGAGGTAGGATCACAAGGAAGGAAAATACAGAATTAAGGGAAAAACCTGTTTATTGTGTTTTGACAATGTTAGAGTACATAATACATAAAAGATTTGAGTATAAAAGGAAAAACTAATAGAAAATAATTAATTCTTTAGAAATATGGCAAAAACATACGTAACAATTTACAAAACTTAACTATAAAAATAACATTCACTATTGATTATGCAAACTGTTTGCTTAAAGATTTACGAGAAAACTTGTTACATTTATGTACTATATTTTGACTAAAATAGGAAACAATTAAATAGTTTTCTATATTTTTTTGTAGTTAAATTTTGGCGGCTGTCGTTTAAAATATGTTTGTACGCCGAGAACATGCCTTCAGTCTCACAAGATGTAAAAGAAGCCCACTTAAAGGTACACGGTGTATTTGAATTTAAATTATTCACCTGATGATCGAATTCACCATTTAAAGTTTTTAGATTTTTCGTAAAAGTAGCCCAACCACTATTATTTCTCTTTTATTTTATTTTTCCACTACTAAGTTTGTTTTCTATTTCTCTACTATTCTAATACTTGTAAATAGCTTTTCTACAAGAGATGCAATGCATCTAAAATTGGATTTTATGTTTGTAGGTTGATTTTCAATGTTGGATTTTTTTTGAAAAAGTTGACACGCTTTCCAATTGCAATGGAGCTTTGGGGATCGAATTCACAAAGAACATTCTTAATTCCGTTGTAATGTCTTGCCATGAATGTAACAGTGATCCCCCAGCATCCCAATCGCATTAAAATTGGTTCTGATGGTAAAAAGATACCAGAAAGTTTTTTACTGTAAACTTCAACTCGGAGTGGTGCTTGAAGAAACACTTTTTTAATGTTTGACAAGAAACGATTGACATCTGGAAACTCCAATTGACTGGGAAGTCATTTACAAATCTAGATACTGTTTCATTGTTAGCTCAATCCAATTCTTTCACGCGGACTAAAAAAACCATTAAATAATTTTTCTTCATTTAATGCACCTACAACGATTGCAGCTATGCACCGTCTTTTTGCGTCGGTGGTTTCTTCTATTGAAAACCAAATATGCCCATTTCCAATGTCATTTTGTAATACTGTTTTGTATTATATACATTTTGGTAATTTTGATTTACATATTTGTTTCTTAATATAGAAGATCTAGGGATGTTCATTGTATGTCACAACTTAAAGAACATTACACATATCTTTAGATTACTTTTCTTGCAAGAATTATCTCTTTACACAGTACTAAGCAGTTTTTTCCACATTGCTTCTTTCTAGAGATTGAATTCCACTTGACCTTTTTTAGAACAAGCAATCTGTGAAGATAGAAAAGACAAGAATCTTAAGCCGTGCGATCCATATCACTTCCTCTGTCCCATAATAATTGCTATATTATTCCTAATTTAGTTTTTGTCCCAAAATAATTCCTATACTTCGTTTTACTTGAAACAAAGTAGAAGAAATCAAAAAATAACTAGACAAAACAAAACCAAAATTTATTTTCTGGATACAATAAATAATGAATTGATTACATTTACACATATTATTTATGTTTCAAATATTTATAATACTAGGGCTATGACAAATCATTTTGTAATTGAGTCTAGCTCAAAAAACAATACGAATGAGATATTATAAGTTTTTAGAGCCAATATTTTATAATATGTTACCAAAATCACCGTTGGAAATTAAAACGTCTACAAAATTTGATGCAAAACGATTTATCATCATTCATCATTTTTAAAATATCTAAATTAATAAGTACAGTATGTTATGCTTTTTAAATTAAATTAAGGTAGTACGTAGCTAGTTGCCTTAGTTATCTTTGCTACCAAAGTGTTATTGTTGGTTTTAGTTATAATTTATGTGGAATAAAATATTTCTGCATACAAGCTTTGCTTAGGCAAAAATATTTTCTTGGATACTTTGATATTGTATTAACCTTCTTTTATCTTTTTTAAATAAATAAATATTTATTCATACACGTTTGCCCTGTTTTAGTAGCATATTGCTTGCATTTAATAAAGAATCTAAGAAGTTCAACAGTAGAAAAATATCTGGAAAGATATACGTACAGAAAGATTTAGTTGGACTCTATGAGTATTTCTCAGCAAAAACTAAATATGTAAAGTAGGGTAAACCTGACCTAACCTATTCTTCTTTTGATCCACGCAGAATTCCAAGTCTATCAAAACTTCTACATCAAGTACTTCGTACACAGCACAGATATGACTTAGAGTTTTAATTCGTCTATCTACTTAAGACTATACTAGCTGACACATACTTTACATTATTTCTTTGTTAGTGTTAAAATTTATAGTTGTTGTAACTCTAAAATTCAAGGTTACAGCTAGGTGTAAAATAAATTTTGTAACGGTCAATGCCAATTTCTGAGAAATTAGACGTTTTCTAGAGAATTTAAGGAAAACAGACAATGCTGTTGGTATTGCTTTCTGTAAGAGGATTCTTTACAGCAAATAATTCAAGCGATGAATTACGTGCTTTACGTGCACCAGATAGACAACAAAAAAAACTTAGAAAAGAAGGAAACTTGGAAAAAAACATGATAAATACCTGAAGTTATTTGAAGAAGCCCAAAGATTGCATAAAAAAATTTTGAAACAGCACAGCAACACAAGAATGTAAACTACAAAGCTTGAAATTTGAAATAAATTTTATTATAATTCCATTACGGACTAGAAAAAGTTAAAGAGAAACAAGGCCATTGGAAACTATGCCTAATTCGAAATCGGTTTCTCAAAGAAAAAAGTAAATAACATTAGAAACACGTTTCTTCTACTGTTTCATTTTTAAAACTTTAAAATTTGTTTGCAATATAAAGGCAAGAACAAAACTGGATAGACAAGTAAAAGTTGCTTAGACTGGTTACTTCATTATAGCAATGACATAGTTTACAGGACAAGCCAAAGTTTTTTTAAGAGTTTAAGATGGATGGTTTTTTCAATAACATTTTGGTAAAACACAAATGCACTTTTCTTCATAGATCAATTCATTTTATTAAGGATGGGAACTGATCTTGTACGATATACTCAAACAGAACCTATAAAGTTGTATCATAATGATCTTAATAAAACTCACACTAAATTTGATTATATCAAGTTTAGTCTCTACAACAAAAATTGAGACAGTATCAAACTGTATAGAACTATCTTGAACGTCAATATTTATTGTTGCTTTACCTTATTTTGTCAGTGACTATCATGAGAATCTTCAGTAATACAAAACGTTTCTGATGTGATCAAGAATTCCAGATATGCTAAGTCAAGATATAAATAGTCCAAAGAAGAAGTGAGCGTCGGTTTCTAGTAACTTTAATTCTGAATGTGTAGTTCAAGGTTTTGTATCATTCAAAATTTTTCTGAAAGATTTTAATTTTAAATGTAACTTAGACTTTATCTTGATTTACATTCGTAAAATTCTTGTTCAAGAATTGCATGTCTGTTTGGCTCCTTCAGTTGCATTATCCAGTTAATGCCTTTTAACAGTAAAATTGAATAACTTCCAATACATTTATTAATAAAATTGCCATCAATAACAAGGTTAAGAAACACTAATGTGTTGTATTACTATTTATTCGTGTGAAATATAATGCAAAATAGAATAAGTAACTGAGATTAAGAGAAAATCAAAAATGTTCTGCTTTGAAGTTGAATAAGAATGTTCCAACTATAAAAAATCTATTAAAAGAAGATTAGAGATATGAATTTTCAGGGGCGATTTCTACCCTCTTAAGCCTAGTCGATAAAACAATATGGGTCTAGTAGGCTTGAAATATCTTCTAAAGCCCCTTAGTCAGTGTGGCTGTGTTGATGGTTTTGTTAATCGTACAATATGTTGTAGCTTACAATTTTAATGCTTTAAATTAAATATTTTAGAACCGCCCTGTATATTTCCCTTTTTAATTTATCGAAACGAATTTAATAAAATCGGTTAGAAGTATAAAAATAAATTCTGTACGTCGTTAACGTATGTTATTATCGCATTTTAGTTCCCCCATTTCACTGTTTAGCACTTCGAAGCAACCCCTTCGTGGCGATACGTAATGCATAATCATTAAAACTGTAGAATGGCGTCGCAATATCGTTATAGGTGTAATAATAGAAGCAATAACAATTACTATAGAAGTGAATTATAAGCAAAGGGGGGCGAATTAGACGATGGCGGCGCGTACTTTGCGGAGACCGATGGAGATAGCGAATGTCTTGTTAGCTGTTATTATGATGGATGGTGTAGCCGATAATGACCAGCTAGATTAGGTACACACCAGCAGAAGAGATTACCAGGAAGTAAATAAGAAGGTTTACAGGATGTACTTGCATGACAGTATTGCCGGTTAAGATTGTATCAAACACGATGAAGAAGGGGATGCTCTTACACTTTATCTGATGTTGCATATAGTTGCAGTTTAAAAGGACAACAAAAAGACTATAAACGAAGCTTACGTCTACAGTTTTGCATAATCGTTTAATCAAACAACTTTAGGAACATAATAAGATCCTTTATTTCACATAATAAAATTTGTTAGATGTGTATTTACCGAAAGAAAATAAAAATGTTATTATTTCCTTTATTATATGGAGCTTCGCGTCTTAATTACAACTGAAAGTTTTCTAAAAGTAGATTTGTTATTTCGACGTTAAATTGTTTTGGGCTTTTAATTACGTTTTCATCAGCCAAATAAGGTTTCGGGGGATTTCTTTGTTGCAATATTTTATCATTTGATTAACTTAGTTAGATTGACTAACATTACAATTAACATTTTTATTAAGTTTTTTTTATGCTTCTGTACGATGCTTTAGATTACAAGTTGGTTTCTCCTTCTGGCTGTTGTATATTTTTATACGTGCAGTAGATAAAAGTTAATTATATGATAACATCTACATGTACTATAGCAGTTTTATTTAAGTATGTACCGTAAGAGCTTTAAGAGCAATTTTCGCTAGTCTTTATGCAACTTGAAAACATACACTTGTATCTTAACAATCAACTTATACTGCGTAACTTTTTTTTATCTACCTTGCCATAGATTTATTTTTTTAATTATGTATGGGAATAACTATCCACTATTTTTTTATTCAAATTTATATAGCATGGAAAAATTCTAAAAAAGAGGAACTTATAATTAAAAAAGGACATCCACAGTTGAAAAAGTTCCCTTAGGATTATCTTTTAGAAATAATTTAGAAAACAGCAAGCAAAAAATAAAAAATATGGTTCCGAATATTTATATTAAAAAAGAAAAGTTAGAATTCCCCAATGAAAATGATTTTATTTAGTAGATACGAAGTAGTGACGAATTTTATTTTGTGAAGCTTTTTAATTAATGACACAAATCCTACTAAAAGTTCTTCATCCAAAATTAATTTTTTTATTATATAATGTAACAAATTAATTAGATGAAAGATTGTAAATACCTACAAAGTACTAGACACACCTAAGTGAATATTAAGTAGATTAGTTTACATAATAATTAATTATAAACTAATAAACTTTTTTCTTTTCAGGTAAGTTTCATCTTCAGACTTGTAGCTTGGTAAGTTTAGAATAACAAAATACACCCTACCTAAAGCGATGGAAAAAGTAAGATCGGTAATCCGTTAAACACTACCCATGTTAACAGATATCAACTTAACCGAATATTATGATATCCTCTGGGTTTACTTTTAGATGATAAATACTGCGAGAAAGATGGTATTTAGCGATCCACATAACGACGCTCACCGTCAACATAAATCTAATGTGTCACTTGGCCATCTAGGAAGATCTGAAATAGATAACTGTCAACTTAGCCTTGATAGTCAAAATAAGAAAAAGTCTAATAAGCGCCGATAACGATTAAAGATCAAATAGCAAGGCCTCTTAATAAACCACCTATACGAATTTCAGAAAGTTTAAATATTTCTACTAAATCGTTTTGCTGTATTCAAAAACACGCGGTAACAATAAACTTCGAGGTCTGAACAACTGTTTTTCTAAAGCAGGTTCATGTCGATTTATAATTATTTCGTATACTTGTAACTGATTCAAACAGAAACATCCAAACACAAAAATATAATTTAACAAAAACATTTAACACGAAATTTCAAGGTTATTTAATTCACAAAACGATATTTACATTCACTTTGAGAATTTACGCTGTATAATCAAAACAAAAGAAGAATTGCCCAATATAGGATTCAAAATAAACTAGAAGCTAATATTCCTTCAATAGCGCGACTTATTTACAGCAATTGCTCGTCAGCATTCAGAAGGGTGTGAACATCCTGCTAGTAAAAAAGATTCGTTTATGAATAAATAATAATTTGCAATCTGGGATATCGAACTCTAAAATCTTAATTAAGGCTTTTCAGTTACACTTAGTTAATATACGAAATTGTTATAAAGCGACAAGTATTTGTTTGATCTTTGCGTTAGGTGAAACAAGATATATAGAAAGCTAATCAGCAGGAAGGCGACCGATAAGACGTATCTTAGTGTCTCCTTATTGAATCTTCTAAAATTATTATTATTACAAATTTGCTGAGAATAACTACTTTATTTGCTTAAGCTTCAGAGTATTAACAGGGGTCGCTGAAAGATGCAATTTTAACAGTAATATCAAACAGTTGATTAAAAGTATTCTTAGTTTTTTTAATTCTTAAATATCTTGTCCGTTTTAGCAAAGTATCGTAAAGCTATTATGTTCTTTATTCATAAACAAATTAATTGTTAAAAATATTGGTGGGGTCGTTCAGAGACTCACGTCAGTAATCTACGTAACCAACATTTCAGTCGATAATTTGCGTACATGACACATATCCACATGCTTTATAACTACAACAGATGTGTCAGTAGGCCATAATCTACTGCCAGTGGAGTAATAACCACCCCCCTCACACTTTACAATGCGGGGGCCTCGAAAAATTGGCCCCCATAAGATAGACTAGTTCGAGAAACCGAAGCGGTTCCATTGTTCAGGTAGGAGTCCGTGGGACTCTCGTGTTTGGTAGGCTTGCCGGGGGGACCTTCATGGTAGGATCGCGAAAGGGGCCTGTGCGCTGAGATCCTCTATACTAGAATTGCAAGCGGACCTCTGCGTTCGGGAGAACCATCTATGGTTTGTCTAGAAGCTCCGAGGAAGACTGCTGTGTCCGGGTGAACCTCTTCCCTACGTTAGGAATCCCCCAAGGGTTCCTATGGCTAGTTGGATTTGCGAGGTGCTAGTTCTGAAATTCAAAATGGCTGGTTTGGAATCTGAGTTAGCACCCCCATTGTTTTCCACCGAAAGTCCTAAGTAGATGTTATGCCACTAGCTACTACACCAGTCTTTGGCGATGTAGTCTTTGTTGATTATCAACGTAATTCAACGTTTTAAGGATGGCTTAACAGCCTAAATCGACCATGAAAATAAAATTTAAGAAATGTAAAGAAGTACTCTTCATTATCTTTTTATAAGTTTTCTTTAATATTCTCTCCCCTAGAGAACTACAAGTAGTATCATTAAAAGTTTTCTGCAAAACAAAATGCGAAAGTTTGATGGCCTCTTTCGGACCCCTGTCGGAACAAATACTGTGGTAGTATCCTAACGGTTAAATTATCAAGTGAGGAAGGCTAGTTATAGCTATTTTAACTAAATAAATAATTTAGTTCGATGTCAATAGGAAGCGAACACATTTTAATTCAAACACTCACTAAAGATTTCATTGTGAAACGCGCACAGGTGTTTAAGCTCTTGGGGGTCAAATAACTAAACTTGTGTGAATTCAGTTTCAAAATTCTTTAAACGTCACAACAACTAAATAAACAAAGATAAATATCATTACTGTAGTTTGCGTATGGTTTACGGACGAAACTCAATGAAAAAATATTTCAAAACTTCTTATAGCTGGCTTTGATAAAATAAAATTAGATAATACTTGGTCTAGGTTTGTTAAGCGAGATTCAATTAGAAGTTCATCAATAATAAGGGGTTGCGTTTTGTTCTTCAGGGTTTTAAGATATCCAACTGGTTGGAATTCGTTGCGGCTAAATCCGATCAGTAATAACTGCACTGGAGATTTTACTTTCATTAGGATATTATCACGGAACAGAGTTCAACAAAAACATCATTCATATTTACGGTATTTTATTTGACGATATGGTACGGCTGGCTGCCAAAAGCGGCTTACTTGAGTGATATTTAAATGGAGCCGGTCATTTTAACGTCTGCCTGAACGGCCATTTAAATTATGTATCAAAATTGGCACAAAAGAAGTAATTTTAGCTTGAGGATATGGGATAGTTAGAAGCACTTGCAACCTAATTATTACGAAAAGTCAGAATATCACGGAAATTATTCTTCCTTCAATCATATACCACACATCCCAAACAATAGCATTCCGATCATAGCATAACTAATAATTATTAAGAATTGATGAAAAGCAGTTGAATTTCGTCAACTTTCTTAAACTTTAAAGGCGATGCTCGACCGGAAGTTATCAACAGATTTTGATATTTTTATTCGTTTCTTATTTGTACTAGGGACAATGTTACCGTACTATAGTGACCCGAAAAATTATATTCATGTTTTTTGATTCACCATAACAATCCAATCATGAAAAGAATCACAGTAGTAAATGACCCTTTTAAACAGCAAAACCTCGAGCTATAAAGTGTGCCTGATTTAAAGTAAATTCTTTGATAGTTTGGTTGTTTATATTGCTTGTACAAAAATCTACAAAGCGTTGCTCTTGATTCTAAAGGTTCTATCAACTCAGTTTAGTTTTTGAGTCAGATATACAATTGGTTGACCTTTTATCGGATGTAGGTCTTTTCAACGAAAGCTTGGTTGTCTTAAAAGTTTCTTTAAAATCTAGAAAATAAATTTATTTTCCCCAATTGATATATTTCAATACCAGACTAAAGCTGAGATTTTTGCAAAGACCAAAACAGTCAAATGTAATTTTTGCGCGATAATAACAATGTCACACTGGATAAATTTTCGAATTAGCGATCAACCGTTTGCTATCTACACATTTTCTCGAACCTCCTTGGCATGTTTTTCTGTTCAATTTTGTTACCTGAGGAGTTATTTTTGTTAGTTTCTTCTTTAAGAAACTGCGTTTTTGAAGATCTTTCGGAATGTCTTCAT
>VTPC01000053.1:0-24986 GCA_011009095.1 Ignelater luminosus
CACTCTTCGACAACCAGTGCAAGCTAGGCTGCACGCAAGTCCTGCTTCCTGGCATCCACATTTGGTTGAGCAGCCAGTTACACATCTGGAGGAAATTGTGCTAAGTACCGAATCCGGTGCAGGAGGATCTGTATTTATTACAGGTTCAAGGTTTCCATCTATTCCTCTTTTTCATCCCCAATTCTCAGGAGGCAGGTTGTTGCCCAGCTATCTCTGCACTTCTAAGTATACTCTAAGAAAATTTAGCTTTGCAGCAGTTCTAGTTGGAGGGAGGGACGACAGGTGAGGCTTAAGCTTCTTCGTACTTTCCAAGAACGCGTTGTACCGGAGTTGATGCAGATCAGTCTCTTTTGGGGAAGCATGGTAAACTGCCAAAAACATCTTTTCTCCTGCACTCATAACAACCTCAGGTGTTGATGAAGGGTCATAGAAAGTACCTGCTGTTTCTGCAATGATTGGATCCTGGTTATACAACTTAATGACTGAAGTTTTACCCTTCCTGAACATAGCTGAAGTTGTATCACAATCTCTAAAACTGTGGAGAAATACGATGAAACTGTATAATGGAACCTGTTGTAGCTGTTGAGACGAGAACAGTTGAGTCTCTACTTTCCCTCTCTCTGGTTTTAGAACGAAAACGTTGTTGGTAGGTGGCGATCAGGCCATTAGCATCACAACAAGGTGGACATCCCCAACAACGGTCACACAAGGATTCGTCGCAGCTTTGCTAATTACAGTCTGTATGATGTTATAGTCAGCATCATTCACTGCAACGCGTGTCTCGATCCCATCAGCATTCATTTTCTCACACAGCAACGTGATTAGTCTTGCCTTATTCTGTGCATTATTCAGAAAGTGTTGTTATTGTGTTCGTCAAAGTTGACATCCGTAGAACCTTTATCCATTCCTCTTCTGTTTTACTCTAGGACCTTTAGGCTGTCGTTCCTGTAACTATAACCATCAAAAACTACCGAGAATGTTGATCCAAAATTGCTTTTCGCGTACAATATATACTATTGACAAATATTGGAAGAAGTTGTTCCCGCTTCCCATCTCAGGCGGTTGAGGAGGAACCCACTATCAAGGACGTTGAAACTTGTACTAAAGTCTACTGCTATGTCTTTGCTAGGTAGGAAGGCATAAAGAGCAGGTTTTGCCCTTTTTCTCATTCCACCTATATCAAAGAGTGAAAGTGGGAATGGAGATACTTCGTATTCCAGAAGAGACTTCAAGTCGTCACCGTTTTTATTTAAGATTGCGATTCTTTGGAATACAAGGAGTGACTCGATGACCAAAGTTTCACCGTGCCCTTTCACTGAATTGGTCATAGCTGCTATGGGTTTTGCCTCGTTCTTCCGTGGTATCTTCAAATCAACAAAATTGTTACCAAATCCTTTTGCTATAGGTTTTTTATCGATTTTTAGAGCTTCATGGCAATTTATTGTGGAATCACCCACAATAGCTGTGGATAGGGACATTAGCTGTTCTGCCTTAGGAAAAGAAGAGTGGGTAGTGAACCATTCCAGCAATTTTTTCCGGTAGGCGTTAGCGTGAGGGCCGTAGATCTACATGCTGCTCTTCTGATGTAGAAACCACTCCGCTAAATTTCTCTAATGAAGAGCAGATGGGAGAGCTTGTTCGGGCCGCACTTAACTACTTCGCAACTGTTCAATAACTTATTCCTCTTCTTTTAGTTAGCCCTCCAGTGATTTTAATCTCTCTCATTAATGTTTGCTCAATTGTAAGATCAGACCATAACCCAGCATAGAAGGAGTCACTCCTTCTTATAGCAAAGTATCCCTTATTTACAAATTATGTCAATTCATCTGGAGCTATTTTAGATTCAAGGCGAAGCATATCAACAAAGTATAAATGAGCAGATTTGGCGTCTGTGACACCTGGCACTGCTTGTATTTGTTGATTTTTATGAGGGACCCGCTGTGAAATACTTACGAAGTCAAAGTCATAAACGCACCATATCTTTCGTAACACTACATCCTGCCTTACCTACTCTAACAGTTCTAACTCGATAATAACTAAACTTTATATTAAATTATAATATTATTAATACAACATTTTTATATGTTATCGGGCCTTCTATCAAGATTTTCTGTAAAAATAAAGATATTCATGTGAAATTTCGATTTTCAACAATATTTTCATATCTTTCCCTCACTATAACTCCTAAACTATTAATCCTACAAACAAATGCATAGAATCTTTGTTGTAGGAAATTGTGTCTACTTTAACCTTGTATAGAAAGTACTTTTACTGTAAGTCAATAGATTCCGAGATATTTGAGAAAAATTAAAAAGAATGTACTTTAAACGGCTTTTCTACTTTGGGTCTGATTTTATTTAGTTTGAAATTACTGTTATTCCAGTCTAGCTGCCACGGTCTTAATATCTTATTTTTACATATATTGCGCAAGTCACCCATTCTTACTGCTATATCGTCGATCACGGTATCGGCTGCGGCTGATTTTGATCAGCTACTTTATTTCCTTGAATATTTAGGTGACTCGGTGTTCAACTAAATAGAATGTCGTAGCCATTTCCGACTAATATATCTCTTAGAGCCACAATACCTTGAACTATACCATCGTGATTGTAGATGTTTGATAGAGCTTCAACAGTACTTTTCGTATTCCTACAGATTACATTTTGTTTTTGTGTCTTAGCAGCTACTAACATAAAAAAAAGCTTGTCTATCCACTAGGAGCTCTGCAGTGGATATGCAAACATTTGAGCCGAAAGATAAAGTATAGATTTCATCTTTCACTGTAAACGCGCATCCTACTCCCTCTGGTGTTTTGGAACCGTCTGTGTAGATAAACCGATAATCACCCTAAACAACTGTATGTATTGTAAGGGCGTCGTTTTTTTTCTGCTAGAGGTACTTCAGCTAGAAACAATCTTAGGACAGTGAACACTCCAGGGAGGTACCTCGCTACCTGTACGATGCTTTGTAATACAAGAATGTTTAGGTTTTCGAGCAGCTCACGTAGTTTATTTGTTTGTTCTTTACATTACACGGAGTTGTTTTGCAGATACTGCTGTTGTCAGAACCGTAACTGTTCTACTGTCTTGCAACTTTACTGCAGTAATGATTCCATAATTCTCAAACATAAATTCTCCCCTGGTTAACTTATGATTGTACTGATCACTGCCAGTATGCTTTTCCGACTTACCCTAGCCTTTCAGACGCTGTAAATTCCATTTTTGTAAAGCATTTTATAAAACTAACCGATGTGAAGAAAATGTCAGATGCTACTACACAGTTCTTGTTTTCTAGGCCAGAAGTTAGTTCTAGAACCATCTCACACCATATTTTCAGTTCCCTCTTCTTTGGTTTCAATGGCAAGTATTCTTTGTAAACAGTTCTACCTTTGAATGGTATCATTACTTATCTACAGATAAAAAAGACGACTTTGTGCAATTTGCAATTTTTTTTTGATTTATTTAGGTGGTCAGTCTATGAAGTGTGTCGTGATTTTTATTAATTTTGGGCAAATAATGTGATGCTTCTGTAATTACAGAAACAGGACAACTGATGATAAGCATAAGGCAAACTAAAAATGTTTTTAATTTTTGAGCTGATAATGAGGTTTCCAATTTTCTATCGACTTTTGTCCCGTATATAGATTAGTTTGGTCAACAAGAATGTACAGAAACTGTGTGAAATAACAAATCACTTTATATGACTCAGAGACTTGAATGTTTAGTTGCAGTTCTTTGTCAAACTGAACATTTAAATTTTCAAAATATTCACAGTTCCGATTCCAGTTTGTCTTTGTCTTTGCTTAGCGGAAGAGATGAACCGTTACCACCGAATGAATTGGTACTCGTTATCTGATTTTCATCCCAGAGCGAATTTGAATAAAAAAAGGAGAACTGCTTGCAATATCTTCCACAGCTTTGTCACTTGTTTAAAATGCAAAACTAATAAGTATTACAAAAGTCCAATACAATATGGGCGGTACGAAGAGTGTGGGAATTGTAAAACGTTATCCCCTACTGACCAGACCTAATAAGGTCGAAACAGATCAGTCTAGGGGCACGTGTTATGCAATTCTCACATTCCTTTGATTTTTGGAGTAGACAAAATGTCTTCTTTATTAATTATTACTTCGCCATTGCGTTCAGCATCAGAGCATCAGAATTTGTTTTATCTTCCGGAAGGCTTCAAATATTAAAGGGCTTTTTCAGCTTGTAAAGGATCGCCTAAATCTCACAATTTAGTTATCTATGTAAGCAAAAACAAAAATTAAGATAAGCACTGTTAATTATCGTTAGGCAAGAAAACATTTTTTACATCAAAATTATAAAAATATAGCCATGGTATTCTGAAATATATAAAATCTGCTCCACAAAATTTGAGAAAGTTTGGCTGGGCGCTGGGAACTATAGTTTCCGCATATTTTTTTTGTTGCAAATAAAAAACCTACAAAAACACACTTTTTAATCGTTGGAAATTTTAAATTTTTTCATTTCATGTAGTGTAGAAAATTACATCACGCATTTTTTTATGTTAAGTAACATTTAGCTCTACTTTCATGTGTTAATTTGTAGAAAACTCTATTTTTTTTGTAATTCCTTTATTTCTAACACCAGTTCTCAGACTATAATTACAACTTAACCTAAGCCTAAATACTAGAAAGACATGGTATGTAGAGCGATGACCTATTGAAGATCCTCCAAAGCTTTAATCGCAGAGCACTTCTTGATTAGAAAAACAGTTTTCAATGTCTTAATAGAAACCTTACATAAGTTTAAAAAAATGAAAAATATGCTATAGGAAGCCCACGAGGGAACTAAAATATAAATTTTATGCAGATCAACTTTCAACAAATATAGTACATAGTAAATATTATGTATTTGTACAAACTTAACTTAACATATTTTGCAAATTTAAATGAAACGTTATATTTAGAGGCAAATAATTTCAGTAACACTCTCCAATTTAGTATTAGACTCTGCACCTTTAACTGTTAGTTTTGCTCAATGCAAATAGATCGCTTGGTATCGCTCCGTTTTAACTGGTGGCGTAAAAAATTACCGCTACATTTTAGAGCGATTTAGTAAACGCTGTTGCATACGTCATAAGATAGGGAACAAAATAGTAATTATTAATTGTTTTACGTTTTTGGTTGTACAAATATTAATAAATAATATGAATTTTAAACCCAAAATGGTGAAAATGACGGTTAGGGGTATTTTGTTGAAGATGGTGTAGTGTAGGCACGAAGTATAAGAAGTAAGTAGTTCATACGAATAATACATATAGAGGTTTCAGCTTTCGCTTGAGAAAGTTTCCTCTGGCTTAATTAGAAAAGCAGCGATACGGATTATCGCAAATATAGATTCAATTCCCACGCGTGAACTGGTTTTACTACATGTATTACATCATCATTATTAATTTACTAAGAAATCTAAATAATTGAAAGAGATAAGTATATTCATTAACTTTCCAAAAATTGTCAATTATTATCACATTTTGCAAATAATAAATAACTAGTAATTGAAGGAAATACCTTATAATTCCAATGATGGTAATGATGATGAAAAGAATCATGAAGGGTTTGACCATCAAAGCACACTATTACTGTTAACACGATACAAGGAACGAGTACATAAATTCAGAAACAAAAATATTGAAAAGAAACATATGTGGACAGAAATATCGAACAACATGTTGGAGTATGGCTATGAAACTATGAATATGATCACAAGTGGAACAATTAAAAAGAACATTAAGTGTCTATGAAAAATAATAATTAAAAAAAAACAGTGAAAAGCTGATTATCTTGGCCATATTATGATAACATTGAAGAAATCCTAGAAGATAATGCAGGTGGTAATTCTTTAAACATATTAAAAGAATTCAATACTTTTCTGCCAAAAGATCAGAAGCAGAATAGCAGTTTAAACATTATCCTACAAGAAAAGAAATTGCAACATCATCAAAGAGTAATGCAAGAAGTTCCACATCCCAGTCGGAAATTAATTTTGTAGAACAAAAAGTTCCAATAAAAAAAAGAAGAAGAACTGAACCCCAATGGTTGCAGAAGTTTTTGGATAGGCAAGGAGCTTCAATAGCAAAAGTTTCAGTATTAAACGAAAATAAACAATTGAAGATAAACGAAATTTCATTTTCGAAAAATTACTTGGCAAATTAGAAATTGTTGTTTTCATAAACAATTTGTACTTTTTTACGTTTTATTGCAGCTTGTCTTTATATAAGTTTTGTTTTTCATATATGTAATTGTAATATGATGAGTGTTTCAATCTTCTCGAATGAAACAAGACTATAGATTACAAAACACTTTTCCGTTTAAGCAGGTAGATCTTTTGTCTACATTGTTCTAAGAAGTTAGAAATCTTGCAAATTCATTTGAAAATATCGTTTACAGTGATGCATTAATTTAGTGCAGCAGAAGAAGGATTCCATGGGTAACTTTCTTGTTAGTATAGTTAGAGATTTTGTTAAATGGACAATGTTGTGCAATTTTGTATGCCGATTCAGATTTAGGTTAGAAGAAAGTCCAAAGAAATGATATCACATGATATTGGCGGCCAACCTATGTCACCATTTTCTGAGATAATGCGGCCTGGAAATTTTCTATTGTTGTTGTTGCTGTGGGACTGATAGCACCGTTTTGTTGGAACCAAAGATCTTCGATTTTTTTTATACATTCCTTTATTTTTTGTAATTAATTATAACTAATATAATCAATGTTCTTTAAAAAAAACCATAATTTTAATTAAAAGAGAAATTCAAAGGGTTTGTTCTTTTCTATCCCTGTTCATTGATCTTTATTCTTTATAATGCAAGCATAAAATTTTTTAGATGGAAGTACTATTTTCTTGAAAACCCATAGGCCATAATTTCTCAGCCTTTTGGTATTTGCGATCCAATTTTCAATCACAATTCCCATCGCGCACCCCTCCTCCCTTATTCAATAATTTTCACTGAAATCGTGCTGTAATTATAATATTAGTTCCTATTTAATTTAATTTAATTGTATTTTGACGTTAAAGCTACACTACGACCTTCATAACGAACCTTAAAAATTAGTTTTGTAAATCTATTACAATAAACGTAAGCATACAAAATTTTCTCATTTTTAAAGTGATATTCTGTGAAAGAGTAAGGGCGAGAAGCGTTAGAGCAGGTCTTAAGCGTCGAGAGTAACATCATGCGCAAAACGGCCAAAAAGTAGACCCTTTTGTAGCACACTCTTGTCTCTTCCCACCACGCGCCGGTCATTCTCGCGACTTCGCGAGAAATTTCAATTTCTTTCGAACATTCTAGAACGTCTCAGTTGAGTCGTCTCTTCTACCTGTATGTGTATGTTGTAATTTGCGTGTTATCTGCAATTCACGATATTCGAGTAGCAGTAGAATTATACAGTGTATGTATACAGAATCATGAATAAATTTTTAAGTGGGCGTAAGCGAGCATTAGACGATAGTGAAGCATCAACAAGTGTACTGGTGACTGTGGTTCCGAAGATAAAATCAAGAAAATATTCTCAAGAATATTTAAATTTTGAATTTCCAGCACTGAAATAAATGAAGAAGAAAGCCCCTGTGTGTCATTTGCTCAAAAATTTTGGCAGCAGACAGCATGAAACCTAATAAACCTAAACGACATTTGGAAACGCTTCATAGTGAGTACGTTAGCAAACCCCGAGAATTTTTCGAATTAAAATTAAAATCATATGAAAAGCAAAAATTATTTTTTAAAGAAACTTTGTCTGTGAATGATACTTGCCTCTTACAAAGTTTTATATCAAATAGCCAGATGTAAAGAGCCTCACACTATTGGTAAAGAGCTCATTCTGCCAGCTGCAATTGAGATTGTAGAAACTATGTTTGGAGATAATTTTGCCAAACAATTGTAGTCCATACCTCTATCATACTGTTGCCCGCCGCATTGGTAATATAGCTGAAGATGTACAGCATCAGCTTTTTGGGAAGTTGCGTGACAATTTTTTTTCAATTCAGATTGATGAGGCATCAGATAGCAATAAAAATGCTCCTTTAATTGCGTACGTTCGATTTTGTAATGGTATGTCAGCGGTAGAAGAACTACTATTCTGCAAACCAATAGAACGCAAAGCAACAGCACTTGCATTATTTGCTATCTTAAATGATTTTCTAAACGAGGCAAATGTAGAGTGTAAAAATTGCGTCGGATTATGCACCGATGGTGCTCGTACAATGTCTGGAAGATTCCAAAGTGTACATGATCTTGTGAAACAAAAATCTCCACAGTGTATTTGGACACATTGCATGATCCGTAGAGAAGCTATGGCTTTCAAAGAAATGAGTTCTCGTCTGAATATTGTCCTAACAACGGTGGTAAAAATGAGACCCTTAAAATCAAGAATCTTTTTTGCACTTTGTAAAGACATGGGTGCAGTATATTCAGCGTTACTATTTTATTGCGAAACAAGATGGTTATCACGTGGGAGATTTTTGCAACGTGTTTATGAATTAAGAGATGAAATCGCCATTTTTCTGGATGAAGAAAACCGACCGGAAGCCGAGAAGTTTCGAGATGATTTATTTGTGATGAAATTGAGCTACTTGGTCGACATATTCGAGAAATTAAATAACTTGAATCTTCAACTCCAAGGAGCAAAGACACATATGCTGGATACAAGTGATACAGGTAATGCTTTTTGTAGAAAACTCGATTTGTGGAGCAGAAATGTAAAGCAAAAAAACCTAGAAATGTTTGCAAATGTAGATGAATGTGTTAAAATTTAGAAGTCTGAAGAACAACATGTGGAAGTTGTTTTTGTAACCATTGAAAATCATTTAGCCATGCTGGTAAAGAATTTTAAAAAGTATTTTCTGGCAGACTACAACTTGGTTGCAAGTTACAAGTGGGTTAGAAACCCATTTCAAAGTACTCCCGAAGGTCTCTTAACTGCCGAAGAAGAAATCTTTATAGGTTTCACGGCAAGTGGCAAAATCAAAAGACAATTTAGTAATAAACCACCCTTTGAATTTTGGGCAGGGTTGGATGATGAGTTATCTGCACTGAAAACAAAAGCATTTCGTATACTATTACCTTTTCCAATATCCTACCTGTGCGAAACCGGATTTTCTGCGGTGGCTGCTTTGAAGACAAAATATAGATCTCAGCTAAATATAGAAAAAAAGCTTGGAGTGTCAATTTCTAATATTAAACCTTCTTTCAAAAAACTTTGCTCTGCAAGACAGGCCCAAGGAAGTCATTAATAATTAGTAATCTTGTTTTTAATTTAATATTGATAAGTTAATTATTAAATACATTGTGTAGTACTGATACAATCCAATTTATAAGTGTATTATATTAGTGTATTTTATTTTTTATTATGTCAGAATGTATTTTATTGCTTTTCTTTTAGTAAACTACATTAACTTTTTAATATTTTTTCTCATTTTTTGTCGATATACTCGCGCCCCCTTTTAGTTTTATCACGCGCCCCACAGGCTGAGAAACGCTGCTCTAGGCACTGCCTCGATTGCCTACACAGTAAATCTGGCCCTGTGCAGAGTGATAAATTAGGATAACTGTTTTATAAATTACTTACTTAGTTCAAATGGCGAATTTCCCAACAAACGAACAATATGACATGTTTTGTACCTACCTTAAATGCTACAAAAACTACCGCATTGCTGCTCAAACATACATAACCAACTTTCCTGAAAGAAGACAGCCAGACATTAAGGTATTCAACAGATTAGACAGAATATGCAGCAGTATGGATGTTCAGAAAAACCCAGTAGAAACATAAATGTGGTAATTGATGCTGAGGAATTGACATTAGTTTGTGTGGCAACTAATCCGATCATTTTGACTCGGGAAATAAAAATCCAAGTTAATGTATCTAAATGTAAAGCCTATCAAATTTTAAAAAAGAAGAAGTTTTGTCCCTCTACAACCAAATGATAATATTCGCAGATCAACATTTTGCAGATGGTTTACCACCAAATGTACAAAAAAATGATAATTTTATCAATCGGGTTTTATGGACCGATAAATCTTACTTTTTTAATGTTGGAGTTTTTAATCGGCGTAACGAGCACTACCGTGTGGACAATCCACACGTAATGGTTCCACGGCGAAATCAAGTTCTGTTTGGCTTTAATGTTTTTGTGGCATATTGGGAAATCGTTTAATTGGATCCATAATATTTGATGGAACTTAACTGAACTGTTCGGCGTTATCTGAAAATTCTCCAAACATCTTTAGAAGATTTCTTAAATGATCTGCTTTTGACACAAAATATCCGAATATGGTATCAGCAAGATGGCGCTCCTGCGCACAATAGAAGAGCTATTATCATTTATTTAAATAATCTTTTTGATGAGAGAGTAATAACGACTAATACACCTGTTCAGTGGCCAGCAATCTTGAATTTTGTTTAGGCTTCATTTTTAAGTGTATCTCATCGAAGCCAACAACTTTCATATTAAAGCTGTTTGCTTAGCTTGCTAAATTACGGAGATATTTGACTTTTTAGAAAACTGCCATTTTTACATTTTTTGAAATAATTGCTAATCGGTTATAAAATTTAGATTTTTCTAACCTAAATCCGAATCGGCATACAAAATTGCACAACATTGTCTATTTAACCAAATCCTTAACTATAATAATAAGAAAGTTACGCATGCAATCCCACTCGATCTGGGACACACTGTATATCATATAGAGTAAACAAAACAAACGTTATTACTCTTGCATCTTTTATTAATTAATTTATACCGTAAAAACAACAATAATAATATTTATTACAAGTTCTTTTTATCTCTGCTCGTTCATTTCCTAAATCTATATCGTGCTGAAAGGAACGTGGGGATCTGCTGGATCTAATTCGTAAACATTAGTTTGACTTTCTACTAAATTATGTTCTAATATAAAATTGTGTAACATGCAACATGTAGCTATTACTCTTGTAATTTCATTTATTGATATTAATAAATTAATTAATTAAATTAAATAAATCGTCTGAATTTTGTTTTTTAATACTTTAAACTTTCTTCAAATAGCTGATGCCACTCCTACATGAATACCGTTGTATTTCTTTTGTATGATACTTAAATTTCTATAAAGAATTAAAACAGATATATTCAGGGTATATGCGTCATCTGCTAATAAATGATAGTATAAAGGTAATAAATTGTCAAAGTGGATTGATAAAGCACTAACACGATCACGTGCATCATGAACTTCAACCGTCACGCCCAGATAGACGTATATGAATTTGAGTTTTTCATTATAGACAGCCTTTAATGCAACCGAGTAAAATTGTTTGCTATTCTAGAAATCAATAGAATTCTCAATAGGAGCTTTAATAGGAATATGACATCCGTCCATCATCATCATTCCTGCAACACTCGGAAATCTCGACTTGTTTTTTGTGTTCCTAGCATCAAATCAAACCATTGATAGAATGTCATACAAAATATTTTTCTTTTAATTTATAGGTGGCGTTAAATATTTCTAGAAATATTAACTGTGTTGTGGCCTTGCTCAGTCCAAATAAATCGCTTGTTGCTCTAAATGAAACAGCTTGATTCGCTAATAACCAAACGGTCACAAGTACTTCTTTTGCAACAGGAACCTTAGTTTTGTTAGCATCCTTATTTAGTACCTCTGTTAATTCTTCAGTTAGTTTCTAGAAGAAGAAACATGGTAAATTCTAATTTTTCTGTTTTAATATCTGGGGCAACTTACTTTGATAATACTTAATATACAGGGTGTTTGCCAACCCCTTCTTTTCCTTTTATAGGGTAATAGAGAGGCATAAAAAGGACCTATACGTTGAATTGCATTAACTAAATTATTCTTAAAAAGTAAAAAAAGAGGTAGAGAAACACCCTGTATAGAAGTAAATTATATTTATATGCAACATAAACTAGGACATTTTAATATTAATAGCAAAGACAAATCGACTGCCATACTTGCATTGCCTAGACATTCTAAAATGGTTTTTATATGCTGCTAGAGAATATCTTGGTACTACTGCTTTGAAATAATTTTCAACATATATGTACATGATCTTCCATAATATCTCAACATAAATTAGCTCTTGTTTGCAAAAAGTTGTTTGAAATAACAGCAGCAGTACAAATATTGCTATCCCCATCGCCGTTAGTACATATAATTACCACTTAATCTTACAATTGACTTTTAACAGAAATTTCAATGAATTAATATCTGTATGATACCTTTAGACTGGACAAGTGTTATTTGATTGTTATAATTACCACAATTTAAATTTGGCGGTTGTGATAGCGCTGAGTTTTAGTAGTCTTACGTTTTTTGTGCTTTTTTTGTACTGAGCAGGTAATTAAATTGCACCTTTTATGCAAATTAGTAGTTAGTTAATGCACCAACAAATGTTATAACAAAGACGCAATAAATCAAAAATATATTGGAATTTAGAAACAAAAAGGAATTTCGAGGTTATGTTACAAAATCCTTAAATTTCTTTTATATATTAAAAACAACACTAATTAACCATTTTTAAATTTAGTTATTATTCAAAATAATAATATAAATAATAAAAAATATTAGTCTATTAGATTACGGTCATATTTGTTGTTTGAATACTCCCGCGAAAACGTTATTCAATCATTTTCAATAGAGATTACGCTTTTCTATATGCAAACATCGCAAATCAATATTCTTAAAGCTGCGTTTGACTTTAGCAATAGGATGGAGAAGAAATTCTAAAATTTAGAAAATCCAAAGGACGTAGATTATTTATTAGAGCATTTTGATAAAATAAATTATGACATGGCCAAAGATCCTAATTTCAGCAGTGATGAAGATCCAGAAGATGATCTTGAAGCGTTGCAGATAAACAACAGCACTAGAGCATTGCAATCTGATAATAATAATTTATTCACTGATGGAAATATAAAATATATTGATCTGATAATGATTCTGACATTTTTGCTGTTCCACCAATGTTTGTAGGTAACTAGTGTTGATCGTCCGTTTCTGTATATCTAATGCTGTAGAAATTGATGCACCGAGTCCAATTGGCTGCTTTGAGGTATTCTTTAGTCAGCTGTTTTTGCAACGTATAGTAAATGAATCAAATCGAGACTCTAGATTTGGCCATTGATCAGTTAAAAACTACTTTAGAGCTGCTGATTCCAATGGGCACTCACAAAAGTCCCAGTATACGTCTTCATTAGAGTAATGACGTGAATTGTGACGTATAGAAAATATTTTCTATCACTGAAAAGTTTTATCCATGTAAATGACAATAACCAAATAAAAGCAAAGAGCCGAAAACGCAAATAACAATTGTATAAAGTTAGACCCATGCTTGATGATCGCAATTCTCTATCTTTGTTGATGCCTTTCATTCATTTCTCCACCGTAGCATTGATGAATCAAAAGTAAAGTTCAAATGAAGGAACACCTCGAAGTAGTATATGCCTCAAAAGCCCATAAAAACAGGCTTCAAAATGTGGGCAATAGCACGTGCTTTTATAGGATAATGTTTGAATATGTCAATATTAGATGGTATGGATATGGATGGTGTCTAAAGAGAAGTTTCTTTGGGAAAAAGGATTGTATCTAATTCAGTTTCATACTACCAGAACCATGGATACTATCTCTACCTTGATAATAAAACATAGAAATGATGGACAGAGGCGAGAAGGATTTCCCAAAGATGAACTTATTAAAGACAGAAACCCAAAGAGAGATGAAAGCGACAATGTTATGTGTGGGAAAATGGAACAAAAAAGAGTACCAAGTCGGCTTGTGTGATAAGCACAAAGCATGATGCTGCAGACACAACATTTATGTTGAGAACGGACAAGACAGGAAACAGACAACAAGTTAGATAGACAGCAAATGCATATTACAAGTACGCATGTCACAATGTGACTTGGAAGTCAAACGATGATGGATAAAAATTTTTTATTATTGTATCGATGCAGCAGTAATGAAAAGCCATATTATACACAAAGAAATTTGGAATTGAAGAATACGAGTAGAACAATCTATGAGTCATTATAGTTTTGCTCCACTCTTGCAGAAACTAGAAGAGGATAAAAAAGAAACTACCTTGATGGCCGACAAACAGTCTTTAACTCAATCAGATTGACAAATGTTGGGATGCCTATACCAATAAGAGGCAAACCTTCTAGACTTTGCGTGTATTGTAGCACGCAAAACATCAGACGTCATCAGTGCCAGGTAGCCGCTGTGAAGTTGCTTTATGCATCGAATGCTTTTTACCTCTTCATAAATCAATATAATGTAATAATGATTTCTGGGGTTTTAAACTAATATTTTGATCTTTTGCTCCATATTTTGATAATTTTGTTTACTGGAAGTTAATAAAATATATTTGTGCTAAATCTATTGTTTTCATTGACAAAGTAGCTGTAGTAGTGAACGAAATTTTTTGTATACTGATGTAATCACAATACCATACATTGTAAGTATGGTTACCAATAAACTTTTGTTGAAAACTATTTCATAGCAGTTAAGTGATAACTATACTTACCATCCGTTTTGAAAAAGAAACAAAAAAAAATTGAAACTATTTGGAATGATTTATCATACAAGTACCTAACATGTTTAGAAGTTCAGACTATTAAAAAATGAAGTATTTCTGTGATCCGGTATTTTGTTCTATAAATGGTTAACTGTGTATTAACTTTTTTTAACAATTTTTTTCTTTTCGCCCATCTTCAAATTGGAATAGAATTTTAGGTTATGATTTATTTAATTATATTCTTCAAATAACAACTAGCGTCACCATGTCTCTGCCTAATGTCTTAGTTATGTCGTTCAATGAATTTGGATTTCTCCAAAATTAAAATGTATGGAGGTAATCGGATCGCTACGTGTATTGAACGCGCTTGTGTTTTTATTTAGAAACTGCTACTGTCTACTGAGAGAAAACGGTATGGAGAGACCTGTGGTAGACTACTTCGCAGATGTAAGGAGAAAACTATTTGTCCAGTTTCTTGTTTTGAATTTATAGAATAATTTTGCAATTAGGAATTACAGAAAAAATGTTTTTTTGGACTTTGCAATCAATACTGCGTTTGGCTATTTAAACTTTTAAAAAAGTTGTTAAATTAAAACAATAGTTAGTATAGAAATTTTGCTCTGTTTGTCTATGAATTTATCAGACTTTAAAAATTAGATACTAGTTTGATCATTTGGATGTAAAACATCCTGTATTCTAAATAAATTAAAATTAACGAATCTATCCATTTATCAAAAACCATCTTTTACTCCGTCTGTGAAATTATTTTAGAACACCCCAACCAGGTTTTCAGCTTCTGCTAAAAGATTGCAGTCAAATCGTTATGACAGTATTGTTTAATATCTAAAAAAAATTTGTAAGTGCTAAAAATGAACTCTGACCTATAATCAAGAAACATTCTGTAGAGCATGGTCAGTATCGCAACCTTTCAGTATGCATAACCTTACTTAAAGCAAATCCTACTTTCTTTGCTTGCAAGTTGTAAAACGTAACACAGGAAACTAATTTAATGCTGTTTTAGAAATTTCATTTCACATTTTCGGAATTGCAGTTATGTGTCTTTGTATCGCACTATGTTGCTCATTATTTTATAACTCTAACGAACCAAATTATGTCGTTTATGTTTATGTTTATGTTTTTAACTTTATTACAGCCTAATTAAGCAGTAACATAACTATCCCAAAAGGCTAAGTCTGGTCAAGCCATGTTAATGTGTTGACAAGTACTTATGAGTACATTGTTTGTGAGAAGCAAAATGAAGTTCAACAAAACTGCCTCAAATAATTAATTTACAAAATTTTGAAGAGCAACGAGCAACGAGCAAATATCAAATAAAAACAAAACAAAAAAATTGCTTGTATTTCACTCTCGTTGATCATTTTGGTGGCTAAATGACGGATGGCTAAAATAAAAAGTGATCAACTTCTTACCTGGTAATTGTACCTAACAACAATTTACATTATGACGCTTTTGTTCTTTACTTCACTTTTTTGCAATGCAGAACTTTCCTAACGATTGTAACCATTGGCCGTTTGGTAATGGATTACAAATAAATAAATAAATACAATGACGTTCCTGTTAGAGATTATTATAATTATGATATGCCCAAGTTAGTTTGCTACATGTCGGTAGGCAACACATTAGGCAAACAATCAAATCTTATATGTCACCTTTTTATTTATTTATTAATTTTTTTAATTTTTTATTTTTACTAAAAGTCTTTAAACAAATAAACGTTAAAGTTATAGAAGACGAGATGTCATTACAGGCAATGTGAGGTTAGATAATTACAAAATATTGAGAAATTCTTGTTAAAATGACAAGCAATGTCTATTAATAATTTTCAAATTTTTCGTTTGAATACAGTTTATCTCATTTCTATAATTTCTGTTAAATTTTTGTTGTGTTGGTAACAAAACCTTCCACATACTAGAACTTTTCATTGAGAAATGTTGACATATTGTTAATTATGTTTTTATTTAAAATCAGATGTTGGATTGTCATTCAGAAAAGGTAAATGTTTGCATTTCGTAGAGTTGGCTGTTGTTGTTTGTTAGTTATTTAGACTAAAAATTTATTTTTTGTGTTTATTACTTCAATATTAAATGTAATCAAAATGGTTTGCACATAAAAGCGAATTTACTGCATTTTAAATCTATTTCGATATATGACATTCGTTTGACAGACGGTTTTCTAGTGAGAAATGTGTAACTAGAAATAGTGACATCAACATAAATAAGTTTGGGGTATAACGCTGCATGCAACTGAAACCCTAAGCATTTAAAATGGATTGGAATTATAGAAATGAGATAAGGTATAAGTATTTTTTTTTAAATTGAAAGCTATATTCTGTAATCGAAAAGATATCCTTAATATGTAAAGTGTGTTGCCTACCTATTTATAGCAACTTAAAATGGGCACACTGTATAGCGCGTTAAAATAGATCACAATAATTCATTGACTGATTTAACCATAGATTAGAATTTAAGTTAAGCTTAACTTAGGAATTTTTACGTAATAAATCTGTAACGTCTTTCAAATTCAGTAATTGGACGGATTCTTTTTTATTTACAATCAACAATTGTTAAAATGTACATAAAATTAAAAAATGGCATTATATAACTTTGTTTCTTGAGTATAAATTAACGAGTTGACGCACATCTATTTTTTTTATTTATTTATCTAGGCTAAAAAAATAATGTCATGAAATATCAGTTTATTTTTATTTTATGAACATTTTAATAAAATACACAATTGGCGCCAATTAGAGAAAAAAAATGATACAGTTTTATAAAAATTGTTACTGTTTAGACTAGATCTTGTTAAATAACCGAAGCGTACCCGCCAAAACAAAAGAGTTTAACGTACTTCATTCCAGCGTAAACCATGTAATTAATTAATTAATTAAAATAACCAAAGTGTAAGAGGTCGGAGGTCATCACTAATTGTCCATAGACGCGCGATCAACCGTAATTGAAATTTAGTAGACAATAATTGATATTAATAATGACAGTGTGTTTGAGGTTCTTTCTAATAAAATATGTTCGTCTGGAAGTTAAAAAACTGCGAGTATCCAATAATCAATACTGTCAAATGTACTTTCTTATTTATAAACTCCAATAAATATTGTTTTATTGCATAAAAACATACATCCTGATGGTAGCGTAAGTGAGTCACTCAGTGGTTCAGATGAACAATACGGCCGTCGCTATCTCTGTTTATGTTACACTTAGTGGGATCGCCATAAATTGGTCTCCGCGATCCCTGACTGTTTAAAATTTAAAACTGAGTTTCTAAAAAAATTTATTTAAACTAACTCTGTTAGTTTCTCTTTTGTGCCCTTCAGCTGCTTATACATGGTGAAATCGAAATAAAAAACATTTAGTGAGTAATAGCTGATGCCTAGATGCCAATTGATAACATTTTTAATTCAGAGTCCTTTGTTTCACGTTTTGAGAATCGTTGATGTATTCCCTATAAGTTTTTAAAAAAACTACATAGAATGACATCATATCATAATAAAGATTACAACTTGTTGAAGTTTGTTTTATTTATTTAATTTTCGTTTAAAGTTAAAGGAATTTCAGTATGGATACAAAACTAACCTATTCTAATTTCACACATTTGTGTTAAAGACAGCTGAATACTTAATTATTGTTAATTTAAAGCAAAGATCAACAAATTATTTTTGCTGCGGTAGCAAATGAAAATCTTCCAATTGAAAAACTTTAAAAAAAGGCATAAAGGCGTCAACACATAAACATTGTTTGATTCCCTTGAATATTGGCCAATCAAATCAAACTGTGCATTTTTAGTGTCATCTTAATATCACATTTGAGAAAAATCTGTTAATTTATTACCTTGACCTTCCTCAATTATGCACAAACTACACACACACTCGAATTGTGGTGCACTAAAACGCCAGTAATTAATAAATAAAGGTAAAGCCAGGTAAAAGAAAAAGAAACGATAATAAGTAAAAATCACACAGAGAGCAAGGAAGGCCCTTTAGGATTAAAAAATTAAAGCGAATTAGCAAATTTGTAACAATGTAATGGCTTCTCTTTTATAATTTTTTATTCTGGTGGCACTTAAGGCAGTCAGGTTGTCAACCAAAATCATTTCAATGTAACCCAGATAACGGCATACACGTGATTTTGCATTTTGTCTTAATGCATTGCTTTGAACATATGCATTTTCTATTCCAAAAACTCTCCAACAATTGTTTGGCCTTTCAAAATGGGTGGTTTTCTAAAAAATGAAGGGTAAGCCTTAAAAGACACACCGAATAGGTGGTTAAATTTTTTCTAGCTGTGTCAATTTCACCCTGCATTCTGATACTGAACACTGAATATACTTAGTCTTTGGCTTAAATTGCAGGTTTTGAAAACATCTTGCCGGAACTATGCGCTATGGTACTATTCTATTAGACGAATCTAAAATTTGCATTGTCTTCTATTACAGACGTTGTTTAAAATTCTAACTGCAGCCGTAACACGTTAGTTTATTATTCAGACAATTAGTTTTAACAGTATACGTTCCAAATATAGTCCAATGATGAACGTATGGTAGGTACAGTCGGTTGATGCTTTACTAGATCCACCGGTAAGAACTAAAGTGGGTTTTTGGAATTTTGAAATTCTTCATTTTAATTTCAATATAAAGAATATGCTTACAATTAAAAACCAAACAAGCCAAATACTACTAGCATATAACTACCTCATTTGTTTATCAAAAACTTCATCAAACAGTTATATTGATTAGCAGGAAAATCCGTCAGTAATCAAACAATTCTAGTTATTTTTCTGTTTGCGCATTTTTTTTTAGATCCTTTGTTACACATGCACAATCATTGGCGGTCACTCGATCGATATTAATATTTAACAATGTCAAATATTTGTATATGTCCAAACCATTATTTGCTGAATATCATTTAAACTGAATCCATTAAATATATTTGGTTTAACTTGACAATTTTTTTAAACATATTAAGTCTAGGAGACATTTCTTAATACTGAAATTTTATGCAAGTGTTGTATCTTAAGCCCGATTATATATATTATATAATATAGGTTTACTGTATCTTAATTCTTTATGTAACTTAATAACAACTATAGAGCGATAGAATCATTAATTGTCTTACATTACTACACTACACTCTGTGACAGTTATTATATGATGGTTTACAATTGTAGGTGTAGAATATAATATTCCCATCGCAAGAATAACTATGAACAATATTCTAACAACCAGTTCCCTTGACGCAAAGCTTCTTGTAAAGTTTAAGTATATACAATTTCTACGAAACACAACGTCATTCGTGTGATTTATTGCGAACAAAACAACGCAAACGTTGCACCTACCTAGGTTCTGAATAGGTATTGTCTGGAAAGCAATTTTCTGGAAATGCGCCGTTAGTGTATACGTACATTTTTAGTATTTGATTGCCATTTCTTAGTGTATATGTGTGTATATATGCGAAATGTTTGTGTATAATAACAACAGTAAAACAATTTGGTCAAACAACGTATGCCGGTAGTAAAGAAAAATAGGGGAATGTTTATCTAACTAGCTTTTAATAAAACGTTGCGGGATAAAACGCAAAACAACAAAACGCTTTTTGATTATACGGAATTTATAAAAGAACCCGAATGTGTAAAACATACAGCCGGTTTATGTTTTATGGTCTCTATTGATCTGATCCCAAGCTGGCAAGCATCCGCTGCTTTATGCGTTTTATATAGATATCGTCAGGGATACAGCATCGAAAGGTTGAATAATATTCATTCCGCGCACGAAACGCCATTTCTTTTATCGCGTCTCATGCGTAGAAAAGCCAACTTTTTCAGTTATTTACCCCTGTTTAAAGCGCTCCCGCCCTTTCAGTAGTTAGGAGGTTATGAAACAGGGTCTTCCGGAAAATATTACAAGTTGAGGTTATCTCAAACGTTTTCCGGGGGTCTGACTAAAATTGATATTCAATTTGCCGATGTTATCTCGTGTTTTTGATAAATTGATGCGCTAAAACAATTTCGCTGGTTCATGTTGCCTACCCTGGGAAATATATAAAAGTTACAAAACTTCGTTATATCTCCTGTGATGCTATTCCTTTCCCCAACAATTCACTAACTAGGTTACTCTACTCGTTATCATCGGTTAATTCCAATTTTAATTTTATCCCTTGAAAAGCATGCACATACCGAACGCGCTACTAAAGATTATCATCCTATTCTACTAATTTATTAACCGTCCTGTTAATTAATTCTTTAGAGAACAACTTTCCTATTGCAAAATCATATAAAATCCTGAAACGCTTTTCAAATCAAAAACCATTGTACATTGCACAAAATGCTTTACAATAAATAAATTGTAGTGTTACAGAGAGATTTTCTACGAATCATCACGAACGATTCTATTGTTCGTAAAAAATCATTTTCTACTTGCGTGAATTGTTACAACTAATGAAAATAATTTTCGGTTTAGAGGATTAAAATCAAAACTAGCCATGCAAATATAAATTAATGAAAAATATGAAAAAGCTTTTCCGTTGCAACAATGCAAAAACAGTTTTAACTGTGAATTCACACAACAATTTATTCAATACATGCTTCTCGCATGAATTGCAATCAAGATAAAAAGAAATTAAACTGGCCTGAACAATGTCAACGCTAAACACACTGCTTTAACCAAACTGCCTTACAATAGCATTGTTAGTCAAAAAGTTTGGAGTTAATAGTTATTGAGGCTGTGTAAAGAGAGTGCTTTTAACAAATAGCTTTTCTAAATAACAGCAAAGCTGCTTTGTTTAGTAATTAAATTAAAAAGCTCAGTTCACATATACACCTGAATATGATTTTCCAAAAATTACTTGCTTCTATGTGAAACTAATTCCATTCTTTCTGAGAAAACACAATATGTAAACTTTGTTTTCCATTAACGTATCTTATTTATGTTCAAGTACAAGCTTCAAGTTCTTCAAGTTATTTAGATTTGTTAAGATGATCAAATAACTTGTTAATTGGAGGCAACTTTAGAATCATTATGAAACTGTATTTACGTACTTTACGTTTTTCCTTTTTGATGGCGTATTTTGGATCGTAGCCCATTGCCAGACGATTTTCAAGCCAAGGTTACTCACAGCGTATAATGATAGGACAAGGATACTCGCTTCACGCTATTGGGTCTGTCATAGCCTCATAGCGACTTCATTATTACCAGATAAAAACGGGGATAAAAAGAAAGAAGGATAAAAACAACAGGGTAGATTAACGAAAGAGGAATCCATTATATCTACTATATCTACTATATCTCTGACTACTAAATTGTGATATGGACTGTATTGACCAAGCAAAAAGGTTTTTTCTAAACACCTAAATTGTTTCAAAGGACAGAATTGAACATGAGAGGAAGATATGGTTAGATGCTATTAGAAGATGTCCAAATATAAAGTGAACAATTCCTGAAAAGGCTGCATATGACATTAGCCATAAAGTGTGGCAGGCCAATGGTAACTAACTTGGTTTTTAGAATATCTAAGGCGTTGACAGCCACAGTGGTCCAACCCACAAAATCCACTATTTTGATTTCAGTGACCAACAATTGCTTAGGCTAAGTATTTTTAATACAGAAGTGGCCCAACTGCAATTTCATTGTGGTGCACGAGATGGTGACATAAGTATCGTTCTGCCATCAAGGTTTTACCAATTTAACCAACTACTGTAGTGGCCCAAAGTGGTTTAGACCACTATTGTTTTCGTACTCTTTTTATTATTGTGTGCCTTGTGCACGTAGTCTGAAAAAGCTGCTTTCTTTTCGTAAAACATTGTATCTATAAATGTATAAGTGACCACTTCTACTAAAATGGATACTATAGAGGATTTAGAGGTTGAGGGTAAGTTATAGCTAAATTTTAAATGGAAATTATTTGAATATAGTTTAAAAAACAGGAATAAAGGTGTTCCACCTAAGGATCAAAGCGGAAAGCTTCCTCTGTCAATAAAATACTAGATTGGAAAGTGGAAGGCGTGACGATTTATCGACTGATTCCATGTATACGAATCCCACTATGCAAGAAACAAAAGTGGCAAAAGAAAATATTTGTGTCCTGCTTTGAATATAAGAGATGTACTGAATCAGCTGTTAGAAGTTATGTGTTCCGAAACGTATTTAACACACAATTCAATATTCATTTTCATTCTCTAGTCAGTGACAGTTGCCGAAGGTGTGACAAAATTAATAACAAACTTAAAGTGCCCAACAGACAAAGAATTACATTTAGGCAAGGCCAAACTGGTGAGAAAAGAAATGAAACGAGATGGAGAAGAAGCTTTAAATCAAGGTAATACTGCAGTAATTGCCTTTGACTTAATGAAAACGTTGCCTGTGCTAGTGACCTCGACAGGAATGAGCTGTTACAAACTCCAGTTATGGACGTAATGTCTTGGCAAGTTTATGTTTTTGTAAATATATTTTTTACATTTATTTAACTTTTTCTTCAGGAATACACCATCTCGTAAAGAATACGGCAGTTGAGTAGGTTTGGAATGAGTCCATTGCCTCAAAAAGCCCACAGAAAATTAGTTCTTGTCTTTTGCATTATTGTAAGACTTTTGTTTCGAAAAAAAAGGTTATAACAGCGACCAATTTTGGGGCCAAAACAGGAACCTGAAAATGGCATTAATCTGTAACTTCGTAGCGACGTAAAAAAATTATGTTGTAAACGACATAGACCACAATTTTTCTGGTAACAGGCCATTCTTACTTGCCATGTGATCAAGATCTTGGTGTGATAGAAGAAGAAAACAAAATTCCACAAAGGCGTATTTGTACCAAATCAGTGGGGTGCTATAATCACAACTGCTCATAAGAAAAAGCTTTTTAAAGTCATTGAAATGACCAGAAATAAGTTTTTTTCTACCAAAATCTACTGAATTAATGCCAATTTTCTTCAGTTTTTTAATTTAGGGGTTGGGCCACTGTGGTTCCCAACGCCTCATCTAAATTAATAATATTATTGATGTCTCGAGGTCTTCAAATATAGTTATCGAGTGCTTGTTTCCGGAGAATGTCGGCAAAGATTTAATTTTCTTCTAACCACCAGTAATACAAGATAACAGCATAATGGGTAGATATGATAAAATTAGGTTAGGGTTTTAACCTTGGTGGGATGTGAATGATCTTAAATGTTTTTACTCAAATATTTCTTAGCCACATATCATTAAAGGCAGCTAATAAAGTGCCTTTTCCAATTAATGATAAATACAAAATAAGAGAATAATTTACTTACATCGTCATAACCGAGAGTGCTATTTGAGTTCTTAATGACACTGCCCAGTTCAGTAAGTAAGAAAGAATTGCAAAAAAATGATTTGATAGATCGTCTGATACTGATCTATATTCTGAAGAAGGTGCCAACTTATCTACCAATTAGTCATTTATTGTTTTATATAGAGAGGTTCTATTAGGGTCAAGTTAGGAGAGTTGAATCACCTTTTGAAAAACCAAACACAAACTCTTTATTTTACAACATACAATTTTTCAAAAATAATATGAACGTAATAAAACTCTTGGACTGAAAACTAAAAGTAATATTTGAGATATATGATTACATGGTAAGATGCAAAAACAAAAATAGATTATTGTAACAATGGTCCAACTATCCTCCACATTGGAGGAGAGTCAGACCACCTTCAGTATAAGAGACGGACCACCAAATTGTTACTTTTCTTTTTCTTTGTGATCGTAGTTCCACAGGTGTGACACAGCGAGTCGTAGTTCGTACATCCTTCATGCAGCCAACGTTTTCACAAAATATACTGAATCCAGTCGTCTTTTGGAAATCTTTGCCGCATCCAACATACTCATTTTCATAATCGCTAAATCGTTTTTCGTCTTCTTCAGAATTAGCCAGAGCCACTTCTTTAAATTCTGACGAAGAAGAGGTCTTTCTCTGATTTTCAAATGGCTGTCTTCTTTTATTGCTCTGCCTTTTAGTTTTTGGTTGCTTGGTAATGGATTGATCTAAAGACAGAACAGCAGCTATTTGTCGGCGAGCTTTTCTTGCCGCGGGAGTAATAATAGAATTGGTGAAACCAAATCTAGCGCTTTTCCTGGGCTAATGTCAGGCACCAAACTAAATTTTTGTGGTGTCTAATTCTGTACAATTTGAACTTCATATGGACGTAGTTCCAATGAATCTGTTCGTTGCTCACATAGTTGTTGTTCAGTGTCTGGTTAAATGAGTCTGGTCGGATCTTGCACTAAGAGCGCGTAGTCGGGAATTGCGCTTGGATTAAACGGCATTATTCCGGTCGCTTTGAAGCTTGACACCGCATTTTGAACGGTTGCAGATTCAAATTCAACTTCCGATTTGCCTGATCTTTTATGAAGTATTTACATGTATCGTAATAGTGTCACTTGAGAGATTTAAAGAAGTTTTTAACTAAGAGCTGTAAAAAGT
>VTPC01000053.1:25386-54093 GCA_011009095.1 Ignelater luminosus
ATGTGAGGAGATAAAAGCAAAGTTGGATGCTGTTTATGGGGACACTTCGCCATCTATGACCACAGTTAGATATTGGTTCAACGAATTTAAACGTGGGCGAACATCCGTTTTTGATGAGGAACGACCACGACGCCCGGCAAACGTGGTTACCGAGGAAATCATTCAAAAAGTCCACGACATGATTCTCGCTGATTGACAAACAAAAGTGCGTGAAGTAGCAGAGGTCGTAGGTTGAAAAATAAAAAAAAATGTTTGAAAAAAATTGTGTCTTCATTTCTAACACGGGTACTTATTGAACCGCCCTCGTACACTTGAATATGATTTTCCAAAAATTACTTGCTTCTATGTGAAACTACTTCCATTCTTTCTGAGAAAACACAATATGTAAACTTTGTTTTCCATTAACGTATCTTATTTATGTTCAAGTACAAGTTTCAAGTTCTTCAAGTTATTTAGATTTGTTAAGATGATCAAATAACTTGTTAATTGGAGGCAACTTTAGAATCATTATGAAACTGTATTTACGTACTTTACATTTTTCCTTTTTGATGGCGTATTTTGGATCGTAGGTCATTGCCAGACGATTTTCAAACCAAGGTCATATACACAACTACTACATGCATACAAACTCACAGCGTATAATAATAGTCCAAGGATACTCGCTTCACGCTATGGGGTCTGTCATAGCCTCATAGCGACTTCATCATTACAAGATGAAAACGGGGATAAAAAGAAAGAAGGATAAAAACAACAGGGTAGATTAACGAAAGAGGAATGCATTATATCTACTATATCTACTATATCTCTAACTACTAAATTGTGATATGGACTGTATTGACCAAGCAAAAAGGTTTTTTCTAAACACCTAAATTGTTTTAAAGGACAGAATTGAACATGAGAGGAAGATATGGTTAGATGCTATTAGAAGATGTCCAAATATAAAATGAACAATTCCTGAAAAGGCTGCATATGACATTAGCCATAAAGTGTGGTAGGCCAATGGTAACTAACTTGGTTTTTAGAATATCTAAGGCGTTGACAGCCACAGTGGTCCAACCCGCAAAATCCACTATTTTGATTTCAGTGACCAACATTTGCTTAGGCTAAGTATTTTTAATACAGAAGTGGCCCAACTGCAATTTCATTGTGGTGCACGAGATGGCGACATTAGTATCGTTCTACCATCAAGGTTTTACCAATTTAACTGACTACTGTAGTGGCCCAAAGTGGTTTAGACCACTATTCTTTTCGTACTCTTTTTATTATTGTGTGCCTTGTTTACGTAGTCTGACGAAGCTGCTTTCTTTTCGTAAAACATTGTATCTATAAATGTATAAGTGACCACTTCTACTAAAATGGATACTATAGAGGATTTAGAGGTTGAGGGTAAGTTATAGCTAAATGTTAAATGGAAATTATTTGAATATAGTTTAAAAAACAGAAATAAAGGTGTTCCACCTAAGGATCAAAGAGGAAAGCTTCCTCTGCCAATAAAATACTAGATTGGAAAGTGGAAGACGTGACGATTTATCGACTGATTCCATGTATACGAATCCCACTATGCAGGGAACAAAAGTGGCAAAAGAAAATATTTTTGTCCTGCTGTCCTACTGAATCAGCTGTTAGAAATTATGTGTTCCGAAAAGTATTTAACACACAATTCAATATTCATTTTCATTCTCCAGTCAGTGACAGTTGCCAAAGATGTGACGAAATTAATAACAAACTTAAAGTGCCCAACAGACAAAGAATTACATTTAGGCAAGGCCAAACTGGTGAGAAAAGAAATGAAACGAGATGGAGAAGAAGCTTTAAATCAAGGTAATACTGCGGTAATTGCTTTTGACTTAATGAAAACGTTGCCTATGCTAGTGACCTCGACAGGAATGAGCTATTACAAACTCCAGTTATGGACGTAATGTCTTGGTAAGTTTATGTTTTTGTAAATATATTTTTTGCATTTATTTAACTTTTTCTTCAGGAATACACGATCTCGTAAAGAATACAGCAGTTGTGTATGTTTGGAATAAGTCCATTGCCTCAAAAAGCCCACAGAAAATTAGTTCTTGTCTTTTGCATTATTGTAAAACTTTTGTTTCAAAAAAAAAGGTTATAACAGCGACCAATGTTGGGGCCAAAACAGGAACCTTAAAATGCCATTAATCTGTAACTTCATAGAAACGTAAAAGCATTATGTTGTAAACGAAATAGACCACAGATGTCTGGTAACAGGCCATTCTTACTTGCCATGTGATCAAGATCTTGGTGTGATAGAAGAAGAAAACAAAATTCCACAAAGGCGTGTTTGTACCAAATCAGTGGGGTGCTGTAATCACAACTGCTCATAAGAAAAAGCTTTTTAAAGTCATTGAAATGACCAGAAATATGTTTTTTTTCCTACCAAAATCAACTGAATTAATGCCAATATTTTTCAGTTTTTTAATTTAGGGGTTGGGCCACTGTGATTTCCAACGCCTCATTTAAATTAATAATATTATAGACGGCTCGAGGTCTTCATATATAGTTATTCTAAAACCATGTAGTTTAAAAGCAAAGATTTAATTTTCTTCTAACCACCAGTAATACAAGATAACAGCATAATGGGTAGATATGATAAAATTAGGTTAGGGTTTTAACCTTGGTGGGATGTGAATGATCTTAAATGTTTTCACCTAAATATTCCTAAGCCACATATCATTAAAGGCAGCTAATAAAATGCCTTTTTCAACTAATGATAATACAAAATAAGAGAATAATTTACTCGCATCGTCATAACTGAGAGTGCTATTTGAGTTCCTAATGACACTGTCCAGTTCAGTAAGTAAGAAAGAATTGCAAAAAAAATGATTTGATAGATCGTCTGATACTGATCTATATTCTGAAGAAGGTGCCAACTTATCTACCAATTAGTCATTTATTGTTTTATATAGAGAGGTTCTATTAGGGTCAAGTTAGGAGAGTTGAATCGCCTTTTGAAAAATCAAACACAAACTCTTTATTTTACAACATACAATTTTCCAAAAATAATATGAACGTAATAAAACTCTTGGACTGAAAACTAAAAGTAATATTTGGGATATATGATTACATGGTAAGATACAAAAACAAAAATAGATTATTGTAACAATGGTCCAACTATCCTCCACATTGGAGGAGAGTCAGACCACCTTCAGTATAAGAGACAGATCACCAAACTGTTACTTTTCTTTTTCTTTGTGATCGTAGTTCCACAGGTGTGATATAGCGAGTCGTAGTTCGTACATCCTTCATGCAGCCAACGTTTGCACAAAATACACCGAATCCAGTCGTCTTTTGGAAATCTTTGCAACGTCCAACACACTCATTTTCATAATCGCTAAGTCGTTTTTCGTCTTCTTCAGAATTAGCCAGAGCCACTTCTTTAAATTCTGACGAAGAAGAGGTCTTTCTCTGATTTTCAAATGGCTGTCTTCTTTTATTGCTCTGCCTTTTAGTTTTTGGTTGCTTGGTAATGGATTGATCTGAAGACAGAACAGCAGCTGTTTGTCGGAGAGCTTTTCTTGCCGCGGGAGTAATAATAGACATTTGTGAAACCAAATCTAGCGCTTTTTTTGGGCTAATGTCAGGCACCAAACTATATTTTTCTGGTGTCTTATTCTGTGCAATTTGAACTTTATACGGATGTAGTTCCAATGAATCTGTTCGTTGCTCACATAGTTGTTGTTCAGTGTCTGGTTAAATGAGTCTGGTCGGATCTTGCACTAAGAGGGCGTAGTCAGGAATTGCGCTTGGATTAAAGGGCATTATTCCGGTCGCTTTGAAGCTTGACACCGCGTTTTGAACGGTTGCAGATTCAAATTCAACTTCCGATTTGCCTAATCTTTTATGAAGTCCTTACATGTATCATAATAGGATCACTTGAGAGATTTAAAGAAGTTTTTAACTAAGAGCTGTAAAAAGTGCGTCGTATACGGAGACAAACAAAAAAGTTTTATTTCATATTCTTCGGCAACTTGAAGGGTCTCCATATTTGTACTATGAGATGAATATTCATTTAGTATTAACAACACAATTCCCGGCAATTTTTTCGAATAAAATGGGTCTTCAACCAGTCGAGAAATGCTTCCGAATTAAGAGACTTTGCAGACATTGTAATGGGTCATCCAGGAGGCATTCCATTACACCATTCATGTGTTGCGTTTTTTCTTTTGAAGATGCAATATGGAAGCAAATATCCACATTTAGCATTGTAGCATGCCGAAATGCTAATGAATTCTCCCTTCTTTCCCGGATTAATGCTAGGAAAACATGTTGATCCTTTTTGGGCAAGCATTTGAGCAGCCCTTGTATTTAATTGAAGACTTGTTTCATCACAATTGAAGATATTGCCAAACAGCGAATTTTCTGTTAAACGTTTTTCAAGCGTATTAAAATACTTTTGCACAATCTCTCTGGACATTCCTAGAGCACGAGCGACAGAAACATTCTCAGTTTTTCGCATTGCAATATCAGGCCTCCTTTAAAAAAAGAAGTCAACTATTTATTGTCTATTTTGCTTAAAAATAAATACAGAGTGGTAAAAACAAATTGTAAAAAATGGAAAACTTCTTTATTATTTACCTACTTTTCGGAAATGTTTATTCTTAATAAAAGTTGATGCATTAAGAAAAAGTACTTTCACTATGCAGCAATTTATTAAAAAGACACACACGGAAACTAATATAACTCTCTATTAGTAGTGGTTCCTCTTTCTTACTGATAAACTCTCCTGACCTACCCTAAGTTTGTATGTGTTTCTAGACATGTTTTGATGGGGCGTCTGTGGTTAGCTGACTGATAAATCGTTTTCAGCTATCCTTTCTTTGCTTTTTAGAAAACGTTTTGTATAAGCGCACCTTTCTTTATATTCCAAACGTAAGTGCTCGAGTACGTTTGACCACTTTAACTGACTTTTTTCTGAAGTAAACAACTGTCGTACAATCAATATTTACCTTTAGGAAGAAAAAGTTTCTCCAATGGAGAAGTATTATCAGCAGCAACCTGTATCGCATTTATAAGGAAGGAAATCATTTCTTGAGTGAACTGAAAAACAAGTAAATTGGAAAACTTGACGCGCCATTGTATTGCAAAGATAGGGAAGTATTTCGGGTCTATTTTCCATTTCCTCCAAGAGTATATCTTGGTAGACATTCTTCTACGCTTTTTTAGTTCTCTTTTTCTCCGTTGCTTTTATCTTATCATGATCTCTTGGGCCTTTCTGTCTTTCATTTACACATTCAACTTCATTCTGTCATTTCCCTACCTGTCTGTTTCTATGTGATCTTTAGACATGGCCATACTACAGCAGACGCTTTTTTTCATTTCATTGTCGTTAATGTTGTCCTAATATTTTTTGTTTATTGTCCAATCTCAGCTGTGTATGTCGTTACGTACATGCCATATCACCAAATGTAATTGTCTTAAGATCGTTATAGTTTCTAGTTTGCGCTTTAAGTTTTCTTCCTCGTGGTTTTTCTGATTAACGTAAAACCAAGATATTTAAATATTTTGGTTTCTGTAGTTTTTTGTCCTTTATTGGCTTTCATGATTCTTGCTCCTCCCGTTGTTGTTGATGCACACTCCATTTGTTATGTATTCTTTTGACTTCCTCATCATAAAAATGAGATCTTTCTTATCCTTGGTCGTTTTGAAACTCAAAGGGTATAAGTGCTTGTTTCTGTTTTTGCACCGTCTTCTATACTTTAACGACTTTTAATAAATATCTTAAACAACATCATCCACTATGAGCATTCCTGTAATAGTTCTCTAGCTGTTTTGATGCTATTTTTAATTATTTATTTTATTTTCGCTTGTTTATAATAAATCTTTGACTGCTTTTCACTGCTATACTTTTAGGATCAAATACCAAATATATTTCTCTATCCTTTTTTCTGTACTTTCTTTCTAGACTGTAGACGTGGTTAATAAACAATTCTTTATTATCTTCGATTTTACTTTCTATCTGCTCCTCCAATTTATTTTTTATAATTTTTTTGTATATTCTTCTTCTCCATGTTCTTCCATTTTTGCAATGAGTTTGAATCTACTCTTCTGGCTATTCTATTACGTTGATTACTTTTATTGCTTTTTTGAATTTCTGATTATAATGAGCGAATAGTTCTAGCATTGTACAAACTGTTAAATAAATAGTATGTAATTCTAATAATCAGAGTTGTTTCATTTTAAATAAGTACCTAAGCTTCTCAAACAGAGTCCTTCCCTACAAATAGGTATATAACTTAGCAATTTTGTCGGTGTAACAAAACTGTGTCGGTTAATCCAAAGATATGAAAATTCAAGGAAATTTTCCTTAAGAAAAATTGATAACTGCAAAGCTTACATGGGTGAAGTGGATAGTTCGGACCAAAAGCGCTAAAAAGTAGAATACAGTTCAGAGTCACCCCGCAGTATCAGCTCAACCAGTCGTCAGAAAGCAAGTATAGTCGTGACGCTGTTGTTCCTGCATTGCGGATTTTAGCTTTGGTGCTTCAAACTCCTTTCTTATGTGGAGTCGTTACCTCCTTTGCGGCTTAAATGAAACAATATATAAACCTGTTAATTTTATTATCTGACTAATTATTTGCTAAATTTATGTTGACGTCGTAAGTTCAGGCACCACTATTATATAGGCGCAACTTTAATTAGGGGTAAGTTCACAAACTTTTAAAATAACCCTCGGGACGTCTAGATAAGTGGATACCCCATCTTTGCCATTTTAATTGTGTAATGTGCTCCACATTTACGTTGAAAGGAAGGAAAGTGGTATGATCTGGCCTTTATTATTACAAAAATCTATCGGGGGTCAGGTTTTGTAACAACCTGACGTGCACTAATTGGCGTTCTAAGCGTAATTTAAAGTGATCTTATTTGATCTGGATCAAAATTGTAATTCATCTGTAGAGTTTGTTTTTATTTCTGCTCTGAGTTAAACTGTAGCAGGGTCTTAAAATCTTATTTGATTTTGCTCAAACTCGATTTTATCTGTTTATGTAATACAAGGAACCTAGTTCTAACCAGCGAATTCACAAGTTTACGGATAGAAAAGAGGCTTGTACGTAGTTGTACATACTAAAGAAAGACTATTAAGAAATTTCTTTTCACAAGGAAAGCAAGTAATGCTAGCACCAAATAAGTGTTTCTTTAAACGTGAAAAATTACATTTTTAGCATCAACTTGTTGAGATTTGAAACGGATTACTATGTGCTTGAAAAGTTAAGGAAGAAATGGACGCCATTACTGTGTCAAAACAGCATATTGTGGAATGCAGGACTAAAAGATTTTCTTATGGAAAACCGTTAAGTCTAGAAACACATCTGACGTAGGTTTAATTCCCTTCATGCTTTAAACTACAAGAAGGTGGCGCAAAGAATTTTTTGGACTTCGGTACCCAACCTTTGGCATAACCTTTCTGTTACATAGAGATAAGCCACAAAAGCGTTCAATAATTTATCTATCTAACTCTTAAAAGTAAGTAACGAGCATTTTTAAACAAGACTATATGCACAGTATCAGCAGAGTGCTCAGTGAGATTCAGAGATTTGCTCAATTTAGAACACCGTTTGGTGATAAGATTTTTGACAAGGAAAAAGAACAAACTGGGGGAAATCCATAAACGCATGACTGCTGCTTATGGAAGGTCTACACTATCATCTTATGAAGTTTAATTTTGTAGCAAACAGTTTAACTGGGGTAGGAAGTTTATCAAAGACGACCCGTGGAAACAACTTCGGGAAAAATACGCGAGAAAATCGATCGTTTGATTTTGTCGTAGAGACGAATAAACGTTACCTGAATAATATCTTAGCAGATATAGTCTAGAAAATAATTTACGTAAAGTTGGATATATGTAGATTCAGAGAATGCTGACGTCATCTCCATTCTAGTGCTGTTAGATCAATTTTGTTCGTCATCGGGTAACTGGAGACGAGACTGATGAGATGATTTTTGTAGACAGTTTAGCACTCAGAGAAGCAGGTTATGAAGAAGTCACTTAAGATAAAACATTTGAAAGATTAGAACACAAAAATTATATTTTACCTAGTGGTGTACTTTGGTTAAAGATACTTTAACTTCCTACTGAAAGATAGTCCTTGCAAAATCTCTTCCTTTAGTGACTTATGTTACAAAGCCCCTTTTCCTTTTTATTACAACACCATCTCAGTAATGACAGGCCTGCATAAAGATTTTGTTTTAAAAGTTTAAGACTACAAAAAGAAATTAAATTTATTTATTAAAATTAGGTGGTAGCGTTCTTTAAAGAAAATTTTTATTGTTTCTACTTTGAATTTTTGTCAGTTGAATTTATGTTGAATTAAAATAACCTTTTTGAAGTGGAAACCAGAAACTTAGAATTAATTAGTTTTGTAATATTTTCGTTTCATCTAGTGTTTTTTGCAACATAACTCACCTCTATAAATTCTTCTCTGCTCTACAACTTTCCCGCGTCCACTTTTACATTTCGTGTTACATAAATAATGAAGCACTTGGGAATTTTATACAAATTCAAAATTCTTCTCACTCTACATATTGTTACAAGTTAGTATATTTCTTTTTGTTCCTTTTTCCTGTTGTTTGGTTCACCTTAATTTGAATTTCCAATTTGTAAAAATTTAAATTTTAATTAAACAATAATACATAGATTAAAGTTCCAGCATGTGTAATACACAAAAATTAAATCGTGTCCAACACGATAAACAGGACAAATAGAGCTGGCTATTATCATAACAGTATTGGCTCTGCCTTTTCGAGGAGAGAGAGACATTCATAACTTTTGTAGTGTACGGGACAAGCCAGCTTTTGGTATCAGTGACAGGTTTACATCTATATTAACAACCCTATACGATTCCGATTCGTTTTCCTTTTTTTCGGGCTAAAATTTATCAAGAGGACAGTGAGAGTGACGTAACATAAATTTTGGGTGGAATTTTGTAATCGATAACCGGGGGATCAAAAGAGCTCTCTATTTGGCCGTCACAGATCACTCGGAACTATAAAGTCTATCCTGGATAATTTTCGTTCACCTTTTGTATTAACTTGTCTTCGTTTTTTATTTTTTAAGTTGTGAAGCTAAAAGAGGATTTTTTGCTTTTACTGAGAAATATAGTTCCGCTTGTTAATAGTGGTTTTTAGGTTTTTGAAATAGCAAGCTTTATATGGTAGGAATTAATCATGCAGCTGAATGTATGACTAGGAACAAAATAAAATGTGGAGAATTAATATGCTAGAAAGCTAGAATTTCCAAATAAATGGCAAGGACGTAAAAAAGCTCTAAGCTTTAGCAAATATGAATGAGACTTTAGTCGCAAATATGGTAGGTGAATTGGAAATGGGAACTGCATGCTGACTTTATTTTAATTAAAAATCTTTTGTTTGCAAGAAGGTAATTTTTGGAGAATTTGTAATAAAATGTGCAGGTAATTAAGAGGTTAGAATATTAACTGCAATCTGTTTATTTACATTTTATATTAATTAAACTTAACCGTACAACTTTATAGGGTCATGTTGATTTCTTAAGATTTACAAAGCCAAATTTATTCGTTTTATCTGTTATCAATATCATATGGAATGATGCGCAATACTTTTTTTTTAGTTGATCAATATTTAAACACTTAATCTAAACCTAATTATAACTTGGTTTAGTATTGCTGAATAACCTGGTTTCAGTTTGTAAATAATTTCTGTTTTAAGTTCAATTTATTTTCAAATCAGACTATTTCTGTTTTTGTATAATTAAGTAGAGCTTTAATTAATTAATAGCGTACCTATTAATAGAAGTCATACTTTATTGATTAAATAATTTCTCGTTGTATTTATTGCAATAATATCTTTCCAAACGCACCTCGTACGTAGCCCCCTATACTTATACAGTTTGTAAGTAGAAACAAACATCTCTTCTATTTAAAAGTCAAATTCAAAGTGGTCTTCAAATACAAAATAGATTTTTTAACCTTTATTGATAGAGGTAGCATTGTTTAAGTGTGTCAGACTGTCTAGACGAAGTAATGTGTACGCTATTGTGAATTCATTTTTATTGGCTTTGATTTCTGTATACAATAATTTTAAACATCTAATCCTCTATTGTATTTAGTAATTCTGCTCTATACGTTTCTATTGAGAACATTTTTAAGGTGTCAGACGCAGACGATTGATCGCTTACAGTGGAATGCGGATATCCTGTGCAAGAAGAGGGTTTTGTCCCATAAAACTTCCTTACCCCTTGCTTTCGTCAATTTTCAAAATTTTAAAGCAATCATATTTTTTTGAGTGGAATTTCAGTCGCAGAAGAAATTCTATATTATCTCTCTTCCTGTGCTTACCGTGGGAATCTAGTACAGGGACTAAATCTTCCACTTTAATGGATACTAGCTGAATTTAGCCGCAATGGATTCCAACCAGTTGAATATCTTAATTACCTGGATAATCACGTCGATCAATTAATCAAATACCGCTTAGTAAATCGGTTTATCTTATTTTATCGTAGCCACACCACAGAAATCCACTTGAAATTCCGAAGAAGTAAGTTATTGAGTTTCACTCATAAACCATACGCGATATGTTTTTAAATACGTGGTAAAAAGTTAGCAAAAATGTAACTGCCCATTTGGTGACAGCTGGTAACGGTCACTTCACGTTATCGTTCCTTGGGTAACGTTTAAACGTTTGGGCGACCTGGTATTTTTTTTAGTTTCCTTCTTGGGGCGATAAATTTTTAATGCTGAGTTTACTCTAAGACATCGTATAGTTTTTCTTGTAACTTTAGGAAGCTTGAAATCAATTTTTTGAGTTTAAGTATGTTGAATTCACACAGCTCAGACTGTTTAATATTACTCCATGGTACATATTATGATTAGTGAATTTACTAAGCTCGGACTACCCTTATCTCATTACATGATTGGTAGACTTGTGTCCTACTATCTTTAGTTAGTAGCTTTGCAACTTTTCTTTTTATTGTTTTATTGTGGAATCCGTCCCTCTTATTCGGTATTAATTATACCACATTGAAATTTTACTTCCATGTCCTGGTGAGTGATAGTGGTCACCAGTTCGAGTCATCCCTTGGATTGAAACGTTATTAATGTCCTTGATGGAAGTTTATGTTAGTTATGATCGAGCCCTAAGAAGGCAATTGAGCAAGAAGTTGCCGCTTATGCGTTTATAGACGTCAGATTTGAAGTACAGCATAAACTTCTGGTAGTTGTGCCAAGCCTCATCTCTGCAAGGGTAAGAGAAAGGTGTCTTTGTTTTTTCTAGGTCTCATACGAGATGTTTGATCCTATTCAGTTTGTGCCGGAGTATGGAGCTTGTGTGGGTCACATTTAATCGGCGGCTGAGTTAGAACAGCATTCCTCGATTCCACGAATTTGAGGTCCTACCGTGGTTGGTAGTGGAAATCTGAATCTCTTTTCGTCTGTAAGGGTGTTAAATTGTTAAAATTAGTGTTGCCTTTAAAGACTTTATTAAAGTGTGTTACTTCGGTTCAAATGCATTCAGTTGGTCTCCTATAAGAAGCAAAAATTAATTGTTAAGTTATATAAATATTTACTTTAGTTTGACTGTAAATAATTCTTTTTGAAAAACTTAAGAAGAGCGGAGTTTTTTGAATTTTCTTGTGTGCGTTTGTTGCAGATTTTTCTTCGATTTTAGCTTTTTCTTTGCAGCGCTGAGAAAACATTTTTGGAGTCTGGCCATTGTGGCAAGTCTAATATTTTTTTTTAGTTTCCTTAATTGTCGTTTTTTAAGATTGAGTAACTCACTGAGTTTAGCCAGTCTAGCACCAGTCGAGTCCTATTTAAACTAGACAAATAAATCGTTGTAACGCAAGTTATACATCAACTAAAAAAATATAAAACCTCCCCGTTATTTCCTAGAAAAACACCCATTTCGAAATACCGAAAAAAGTGTTTCTGCTCAGAACAAAGTAATAAGAGAACAAAATTGCAATAAATCATGTGTATTCCTTTATCTCAGGTACATTGGGATGGTTTTGTTAATGTTAACATTACGTTTTCCGTCTATCTGTATAAACATAACAGACAGGCCATGTTAAAAGTTTGATAATGCAAGGGCACTTCGCTTTAGGTTTTTAATCCTAAAAAGTCTCCCGTACTGTGTGTGTGATTTCTATCTTATTATCGTTTCTTCTTCGTTTACCTGATTGTTAAATCTTTATTTATTAATTACTGGATTTTTAGTACACCATGGTTTATGTGTGTGTAGTTTGTGCATAATTGAGCAAGGTCAAGGCAAGAAATTCTTAAATGTGATACTAGGATGACAGCAGAAATACACAATTTTTATAATTATTGTAGTTTGTTTTGTTGTAACTTTGATTTACATTCTAGCTGAAATGGAATTTTAAAACTGGTTGTATAAATTGAGACAACACATTAAAGCGATGTTTATGCGTTGCCTTTTTTCTGAACGTCTTTCAATTTGACGATTTTATTTTGTTACCAAGGCAAACGTAATTAGATTTTTGCTTTAAATTAACAATTGTTAAGTATCCAGCTGTTTTCAATGCCAATGTGTGAAATTAGGATAGGTTAGTTCTATATCCAAAAACTTTGAACTAAAATGCCTGCAACTTAAAACGACGATTAAATAAATAAAAGCAAACTTCAACAAGTTGTAATCTTTATTATGGTATAATGTCATTCTAAGTAGTTTTCTTGGAAACTTAAAGAATATAGTCCATGCTCACTTTATTAGACTCAACTTGAAAGTATTTATATGTTGCTATATAGGTGCCTTGAAGGTTGTATAACCAAATTTATTTAGTTTGGTAGATAATCCAATCAGCAGTGTAAAATTTTCGAAATCTTAGAAAGTTGCTATTTGCTTGTCAATTATCCAGTTCGAGGTAGTCACGATTGTTTATAAAAACAAGGGTTTTGTTTTCAGATTTTGTCACATTTGTTGTAGTGATTCCAATGTGAGTATTTATGTTACCATACAATGGGGTTATTTGTAATTTTCATTAATCTTTAAACAAAAAAATTAATCAATCCTTCTTCGATTGGAATTTAGTGTAAAGATCTCTCTTTAGACGAAAAATTGTCTAAAATTCCACTGATACATAATACTCAATACAGTTAAAGAAATGTTACAAACCAATGTGAGACATCTCAATCGTCAGTTTGGCGTTTAAGCCAAAAACTGTGAATGAACCAACACGTTGATGCAGCTCGGAATGGTGTTTGTGGTAGAAAATCTGTAGTAACACCTAAGGGACGACGATTTTTGAGAAATCTAGCTGTGAAATCAAAAAATAAAAACTTCAGGAGGTCGAATACACTGTAGCAGTTGCTACTGTATCAGAAATACGTATGTCGAAGTTAAAAAGCCAAAAACCATGTTAAAAAACGATTGACTTAGACCTATTTGTATAAAGACCTGCCTGCTGATGATAGATGAATAGTAAGTGAATAAAGACAATTTTATCTGGACATTTTATTGCACATTTAACAGGTTTGCTTTAGTGATGAGGCAACATTTCAAATCATAGATGATAAGTCCTTGTTTGTTTGGAGACGTTCAGGGGAAAAGTACGATATGGACCGTATAGTTAAGACAATCAAGAATACCACATCGGTGATGATATGGTCTGTCATCAGTGGGAAAGATACATATCGGGGAGGGAACTATGCGGCAGGCTCAATATAAAAAGATTCTGCAGACAAGATTGATCCCGCAGATGGACGAATGGTTTGGCAGTGGTCGTAAGGTGTTCATGCAAGATGGGGCACCTGTTACAATGCCAAAACCATTAAAATCCCCCTAGTCTATTTAATTATAATATTGCCTTAGAGCAATCTCGCATTCCTGTACTGAATAGTTGTTGAGCGTGTCCAAGGAGGATAACTAAGAATGATAACAACGTTAGCAATTAGCAGATTAAAATATTTATGCGTGGACCGTAATTAAAGTCTTAGTGTGTGCCAGAGATTTAGGAGGTTTCAACGCCTACGCGAATAATTGAACGTAACTAGTTTACGTAAGTCTAAACTTTGTATATATTTTTATTTGCTTCCTTGTTTTAAAATAGAACTAAATTGTTGTATTAGGCTAAGATAGTTTTAGATAGTTTTTTATTGGATTCAATTTTGTTTTTGTTAAGTGGCTAGAAGAAATATGTGTAACACAAAATTTAACGGAGTTGGAAGCACTAGTTTTGTATAATGGACACAAAAGTCACATAAGTCTAAAAATCTGTACAATTCCAAATAAAATCTCGTTAGTTAAACTCTCAAGTCATCTAACAGATTTCAGTCCCTAGATACAGGCATCTTTGGGCCTGTTAAGACTACCTGGGAGAAAAGGCTGATTGCTCATTGAAAAAACATATGGGAAAGATGCGGAGAAAGTCATGTACACTGTTGAAATTTATGCTTGCGCACTTTAGTTTACATTTTCCCCAGAAATATTCCTTAATGCGTTGATAAAAACATTAGCGATCTGTTTACATTTATTCCTACATTTTGAGTAATAGATTCTTTTGCTAGGATAACTGTAAACATTCTTAGAAACTTAAAAAAAGGTGAAGAAATTGTGAAACTTGCAGGAAATACTCGAAAGATCTCACGCTACACAGATACATATCAAAACTATCACTATATAGCCCTTCAATATAAATAATCTTTTAGGTTTAAAGTACTATGTTTGCAATTACCCTCCTTGATCCTACTACAAAAACGGGCATTATTTATTTAGGTGGATTTACACTTTCCTAGAATAAACAAAATACCATAAGAGTTAAATATTAGTTGTCATAATAGACTAGTAATTTATGTCATGGAATTTACCTTATAGCTTTTAATAAAATTGTTGTATCTCATGATAACTAATATTTTGATTCTTTAGCACAAATTATGTAAAACATCTAATGTTAGAGGGTACTATTTTTTTCCAATGGCAATGTGGTAGGACTAGATTATAATTTGAATGCGGTTTGATGTTTTTGTTTAAAACTCTGGTGATTTCCTTAGTTGTATCAAACTAAGAGAAATCTGCTTATGAAGAATTTTATGTGACCGATCTCTGGTCTTATGTTTATTGAACTGGTACATGAACATGTTCTACACAGCTGATAACAATCGACGCTGTCTACAGAGCAAAACTTTTACTCATTCTGAAACCATAAGAGAAATACAAGGTTTTGACCATTTGGTTTTTTTTTTCATTGCCAAGCTGTATGTGAGTTATTTCTTTTATATGAAAATCTGACATGGATTTAAAAAAATTCAGAACCGATTTTCATAGAGATAATATGCTAGTTCAAATCGAATTTAAATTTTTTATGAAAACGTATTTAGCGTCAAAACGTCTTTTGAAACTTTTTAAAAGTCATTGCGAATCGCATTGTTATGAAGCGTTACAGGTATATTACCCTGGTTTTGGCTTTATAATTTCAGACAGAAGAAGCTTAAAATATATTCTGACAGGGTAGAACGGAAAAAATGTCAATTTTGATAGTTTTAACTAGAATTCTTTGGCGGTTATCATTTTTGATGTTTTGTGTATAAAACTAGATGCAAACTAGAAGACCTAATTGCTGTTCTGGTTGTCCAGTTGTTGTAGCTTAATATTAAGTTTAGATTCTTCTGTGAAGTGAAATATGCCTAACTAAAGATTAATTTAATTTATAAGCTTCAGTATTTCTTCAGACGAATTGAGATAGTTGTTGGAGAGAGATATGCAGTGTTCACTGCTTGATAAAATGATTGTGGTGGTGATGATGACAGAACCAAGTAAATGGTATTTGCCGGTTCAATGTTGGAGTTGGTTGACTGATCGACTACCCTCGGTCTTTCTAAGTGACAAAGCGGTCGAGCCTGTACAACCCAAGAAACACAGGAGAGTCAACTAAGTTGAAGTAGGGAGTGAAGCTGTAGTTGATCCTGTGCTTCCTAAAAGGAGTTTACCAAACGTAAAATGGTGGCCATTGTTTTGGCAGAGGGGCCCTGAGCCTTAGAGAAATGCTTGACAACCCGTCTAGAGTGACGAGCAACCTTTGGAAGTTGATCAGAAACGATGAGCAGCCTTCCTTACCCAAAAGGGCAACTGGACAGAGATTAGTTGTTCCCTAGTGTACAACAGTTTTTGAGATTTAATTCTATACTTATTTTTAGTGCGATTAACAGCTAAAACTTTTTTATATAATAGTAATCAAGAGAATATTTGCATAACCTTTTGAGATTTGCTGCTATAATCATGAAACATAGAGAAAGTCAGTAGACCGCAAAATTCAAACCAGAAGTCAAACAAGAATCAAAAATTGTACAAAGTATGCTGCTCAGCAGCTCTCCTATCTATTAACCTAAAACAAAGTTCAAAAAATCAAAAACTTGCCATTGCTTGCCATTAATATTAATTAAGTTGGTAAAAGAAGAAAGATAGACACAACCGACTTTCATTGTTAGTTCTCGATTTATTCTAGAAATTCTAATTATTTTATGGAAGTTAACTATTTCCGATAATGATGATCATGCGAATATTAGAAAATTTTAAAATAATTGGCGGTTGTGTGCTAATTACGACGGTATTGACAGCAAACTCAGTGCAGAAAGGGAATTGTTTACAGACTGGTAAAAGATGTGATAGCCCAAGAAAAAGTCATTTTTCTACAACTCCTCCTAGACAGTGCCGCTTCTAACAGAGTTATTTTCACAGAATATCAGTCAGGTAGTATAATTGCTGGTTGAATTTTTTAGAGCATCCTATAATACCTAGTAAACTAGTAAAAAACTTCCAAATAATAACTGATACAGCAAAAGCAGTTGCTGGGTATTTTCTAAATGTGAAAGTTATGACGGGAATAACGCCCAAGGGGATTTATGGAATTGTTTTGAGTGGTTGAGTAAGCTGAGTTGAAAACAACGCGTTCTTTCTATTGGAAAGCATAGCCGCACCATTGCTTTAATTTGCAAAAATAAATGATGAGTATTTAAAAAGTTACACTTAATTTGAAATACAGTCTGATATCAGTATTTGAGATTTTGATATTACAGCTGTGCCAAATACAAAAAGAAAAATATGTTGCCGCCAAGAAAACCTGGAAAATGTTGTTATATTGAAGGATGACAGTAAATATTTTAGCAATTTTCAATCTATAAGTGCAGGGACTAGTAATCTATATAATGCCGAGGAGCTAACAGATTTCAAATCCGTCTGTTAATAAAAATACATTAAGATAAGAGTTTCAAATATTCTCCAGTAACAGGAAGGTTAAGTAGCTTGAATTACAATATTTGAATGTGTCCGCAACATAATTATTAAAAAGCAACATTAGTGTTATTATAGTAACTACTATCTATTATGTTAACCGTAACTTTCCATAAAAGCAATGGAAATATAATTTGTGTTGGTTTTTTATAAATCGTTAAAAATATTATCTTCTGTATTTTGTTACTGTGGAAAAATTACAGTAAGCCAGTTCTAGACCAAATATCAACATAACAACGGCCCTCGGGATATAATCTGTAATGTTACATTTATTTATTTCAGAATGCCTACACAAAAAGTATTTGTTGTGATTTTACATACTAACTAGTTAAGAAAATACGCATTTATCTTAATTCTTAACCTATTTTTATTATTAAAGGATAAAAAGATTTAACAAAAATGCATTTTCTAATCGATATATGAACAGTAAATACATCTGTTCACCTACCTAACATGTTAATCTGTAGTAAAAGCCGCACGGAAAACCACCCTAGTACAGCTAAGGGTTGCTAGAGACAAAGCAGTTTGAATTTAGCATCTGTTAATTCTGTAAATGATCGTATTTCATTTGCGAGTGTAGCATGAGAGCGTTGTACCGACTGCAAACATCTCTACAAAACCCAGCACTACCATTGATATTAATTAATCTTTGTGGCTTGACAGATCTGACGCAGAGATAGATTCGTTGCTATGCTGCTTCACGCTTGTCAAGTAGTAACCAGTACTCTAAATTGATACTCAATTTCCACACTAATGAAGCAGAAACTGGGTAATACAGTTGCTGCTGTCCTTTTTATTTGCAGTAATTTGATTTTGATTTCGAATCAATTTTCCAAACTTAGCTTTAATAAAAATGTTTGCGGGATAAAAAAATAAAATGAAAACGCGGGGTATACGCAAACGAGTTTGTAGTATGCTCATAATGCAAATGTTTCCGCGGAAAGCTATGATAATATTCATATGGATAGAGTTAGCGTGGATGCCAAGACGTAGGTTTCCGTAAAATAAACATGCCCTAAGCAATCGTAAGCCTCTTACTGCGTATGCATTAGCAAATCTGTTTCTAGACACGTTTACCGAGACCGAGACGTCTTTTACTTTTATTTCTGAAAATCGTTCTTAAGAATTTATAAGAGATCATCTCTTTTGTAATCTGTCTTTTGTAAATGTTTTATATGGTTTTATTTCGATTGCAAGTTAAAAGATAAGATCTGTGTCATTTCCTTCTGTTTTATTTACCATCCGTATTCTTTTCGAGATAGATATGTACTTGAAATTGTGCTTTCTGAGAAGAAGACTTTTTATACAAGATCAAGCACGGTTCATATAACATGATAGTTAAATGAAAGTAGACATTCTCGCAGGTATTTTAGATTTACTTCAACAAGAGAAATTGTAGAGAGAAATAAATTGAAGTTATTCATTTTTTGGTTGTCTTTTGTAACTCTTGATAGAATTCCTATATTTTCTTGTTATAATATTAATGGAACTATAAATTTAAATCTTAAACAAATTTTATTCTTAATGTAATAAGAATACATATACAAATATCTTATAGTTGTAATTGGCATGCTGCTATAGAAGCTTGAAGGAACATTTTGAGCGTTGTCACGTATAGTGTGGTTCACAAGTTCCATTTTGGCTATTTTTTGCCTTACTTCACCAAAAATTATGATCGAGTTGTCATTCGATTCGGAATGGCATTTAGAAACTTTTCGAACATTTTGAAGTCCCGCGCAAAAAAATTGCAAAAGTTATAAACAAATTCGTAAAAAAAGCAAAAGGGGTTTCGTTTTTTGCAAATATCTCGGACAATATTGGAAACATCCGAAATCAGAAAAAAAATCCTTAAAAAACAGGACATTTTCTACAAAAAAGTCCTAACTTCTGGAATTGTACCACCAATATTTATAATTTTAATTTAGAGGTGAAAATAGGGCTAAAAACGCGTGATCTGGCATCCGCGCGCGCTGCTCAGTTTGCTCTCTTTAACAAAAAAAATTTTTTTTACCTACTAAATATAAATATTAAGGAATAACAAAATTCAGGTATCATTGGGATATATGATTGAACAATAATCCATCGGAAAAACATTTTTCCCACAATTTGTTGATTAGTTATGCTTTTGTTAACTAAAGAAATTTTACCAATCTTTGATTGTTTATAAAATAGTGGAGATTGGCAATTTTTTAATTTTTTAACGAGGATCTGTTCTGCAGCCTTTGCAGAATAAGTTCAAGAAGTGAAAAAAATTTCAGGTTTTTAGTTTAAAAAATATCATGGTTTTTATGTAAATTTTCAATTGGTAAAATTTCTTTAGTTAACAAAAGCATAACTAATAAACAAATTGTGGGAAAAATTTTTTCCCATGGATTATTGTTTATTCATGTATCCCCAATGATACCTGAACTTTTTAATTTTTTAATATCTATATTTAATAGGTAAAATAAATTTTTTTTGTTAAAGAGAGCAAACTGAGCGGCGCACGTGTTTTTAGCCCTATTTTCACCTCTAAATTAAAATTATAAATATTGGTAGTACAATTCCGGGAGTTATGACTTTTTTCTAGGAAGTTTCCTGCTCTTTAAGGATCTTTTTTTTGATTTCGGATGTTTGCAATATTCTCCGAGATATTTGTAACAAACGAAATGTTCGAAAAGTTTCTAAATGCCATTCCGAATCAAATGACAACTCGATCATAATTTTTGGTTAAGTCAGGCAAAAAATAGCCAAAATGGAACTTGTGAACCACACTAGTATATAGTGCTTAAAGTAATAGTGTTTACTAAAAATTGCTTTACGTGAAATGCTAGCTATGACCAATTATTAAACTAACTATATTTAAGCAGTAAACAAGTCTGGATAGATGAATTACCAAGGATAGGTGTCTGTATTCATTCGACATCTTGTAGATACTGCGGGTAGAATAGTTCATCCTAAAGTACAAAGCCAGTGTCGTTTTATATCTTCATTACCTCCACTTCCACTGATTATCATTTTTGGATATACCTGTACGTATATGAGCTGAAAAATAAATTTTTAGCTAATACACAACAATATCAGTAGGCTGAAGTAAATAATTTTTGTAGCACTTTTTATGTAAACGTCGCGTCGGTACGGAAATGTCCTTGCTTAAAATCTAACGCCTAAAGTTAACACTTAAATTCTTGTCGGAATCTTCTTGCCTAGTACGAATTTTCTTCAGTTCAATAACTGTGCCACTTGATAAATCCAAATTGAGTAAATCTAGCTCTGAATATTTAGAAATCTTTCTATTTATTTGTTAGAAATGCGTCACTATCTGCGTAGAATGCAAATTTCTGCAAACCACGCTGAAGATGCTAACCCAACCTTTTCTTTCGCTTTAGATTTGCTAATATTAAGAAGAGAAAACTAACATCTTACTTCCAAATTCGTCCTAGACCCAAGAACAGGAAAGAAGATTTAACCCCAGCATCTATGGGTTAAGCACCTTCTTCCGGTTCTGGCACAATAAGCTTCCGCTTAGAAGAAGGCCTTCAAGCCAAATTTGTTAACAGTCCCATATTATATGTAAACTTTTTCAAAGTCATAAAATTTGATGGAAAAGACCACGTAGAAGCGACATGCCAATTATGCCTTCCTAAGGGAAAGGTAATTAAAAACACTGTAGAGACAACAACCAATTTCGTCAAACACTTGAAGCAAATTCATTTAACCGAGTACCCTGCTTATAGAAAATGCAAAACGTAGAAGCTCTCACTGAAAGTCGCCTCGTTATCATCTAGTAAGCCACAACAAGCTACACTGACAATTCAACACAAGCATTATCCATTTTATAATAAACACAATTTTGGCTGTATCCATCATCGATCATTCTAGTTTTAAAGCAATTTTTGAAAAATTTAAGGTTAATGTTATGAGCCGTAACTTTGCAATGACTACAATTCAGAAGATATCCAAGCCACATCAGGATGACTTGAAAATGCAGATAGGTTAACAAAAATTGTTGTGCTCTACAGTTGACATTTGGCATCAAAACGTGTAGTTTCATAGAGGTGACACTGCAATGGTTACACAAGTTAAAAAGGGTGTCTGTTGCTCGCGCTTGTCAAAGATTTTGTGAGGTTCATAATTATAAAAACATAGAGGAAAAACATATATTCGAATCAAATTGTTGCTACCGTTACCGATAATGGAAGTAATTTCGTTAAGGCATTGAATGAATTTACATCTCAAACCTCTGCAGTGACTGAATCAAAGGAAAAAGTAAACCCTTTAATTGCAACTAGTGATTGTATGAAGGCTATATCTTCAAATGTAGGAGTTTATGCGATACCCATGCATGCTATTGACAAATGCTGTAACTTATAGGCGAAGGAGGGCAGGCCAGGAACAGCAGAAATCATAATGGAACCATTAGGTCACACCTTAAGCTGTCCTGGCAAAACACATTGAACTCTCATTTTGCCTACATGAAGATACAACACCAAAATTGGCTACTCTTCATCAAAAGTTAGGATTACCTCATTTTAAAGAAACTGAGATACAATATTTGGAAGATTATTGTCAAGTAATGAAGCCGTTGGCTACTGCTCTGGGTATACTGCAGGGAGAAACAAACACCCATTTTGGCTACCTGCTTCCGACTTTGACCTTTCTGGCTAATAAATGGGAAAATATGAAGAACGATTTTCAAGGTCCTAGACATTTTATACAAACTTAATTTCAAATGCATTCTTAGCAGGTTTTCTTCACTGCTCGAATTAGAATCAAAAGAAGCAGTCGTAGCAGCCGTAAGTCTCCCTAAATTCAAACTCCGATAGTTTCATAGATGGAAAGATTTGCATTAAACGAATCTATCAACTGAGTCCATCAAGCAAATGGTCATGTTATCAGCAGAATAGCTGTTGGATTCTGAATCGGAGGAATGTGATAGCAACACTAAAGATCAGGATTAAAAATATGACGGGTATTTTCATTTTAACAATGCACCTGAACCTTCATCAGTTCACATCCGCAAATCCAAAGAGTTGCAAATGCTTGATAAAACCAAGTCTAAAATTAAACTAGAACTTTTACATTACCTTGAAGACAAGAAGACTAATATCTCTATGCTTAATAATTATCCGAAAATTAAAAACCTTTTCGTGAGATATAATACATGCTTGCCGTCGTCTGCGGCATTAGAGCGTTTATTTTCATTCCCTACGATCGATGCGATGGTAGATAATCCACGTTGTCACGCCTTCACAGATGAAAATTACGAAAAACTTGTCACTCTAAAAGTAAATAAAATAGGTCTATAAAAATTTCTTCTTATGAAAAAGTAACTTTTAAACAGTTGCCTACTAAATGGCATTTCTCAAAATTGTACCGCCACAATAAAGTGATTGCTACGATTTGATTTATTTACAATTAGGTACAACCGTCCATGGCTATTTTTTGGTACGTTGCTGTGTATTGTTTTCTCGCGATTATATACTTATTTTTGACACATGAACAAATGCAGTCAACTAAAATGATTCATTTTTGTCTTAAGCCTAAAGCAGTCATGAGAAAAAGAGCTGGAATAAGTTCAGTAGTTTCCGTGATAATTTCAACAAAATGCAAACAAACCAAAAACCTCTACCTCTTTTTATAGTATTAGTATAGATTATCACAAACTTCTAATTAGGTCTCTTAGCCATTGCATTCTTCATATGTAGTCACTCAGTAAAGAACGTGTACTCGGTACTCTGAACTTGTATAGGTACTCCAGTACTTGTGCTCGGTGCTCAATTGCATTTTGTGCAAAGTATTTGTATTCAGTACTCGAGTACCATTAGCTCGACATTCGATCAACGGCTGGTTGCAAGGGTCGTTGAGTTAATCAGTCAGTGGTTATGGTCAGGCTTCTGCAATCAAACGTATGCAGCTAGCAACAATATCGCTACGTTTTTACAATATTCAGTTGTACTGCATTTATTAAAAATGGAGGGTCTTGTGTTATCGCTGCATCGGCTTTGAGAGAAAGAACCGAAGGTAAAAACTGTATGCGTACTGTCTCAAAGAAACGACACGCACGATAAACTGATAGTTAACAAACCTAAGCCATCTTTCAATTATCAAGACTACTTCCTCACATTAGCAGTTAATACAACAAACCCACATGATGAGTTACGACAAACACACAAGTTGAACCAATGCAATTATAACCTGAATTACCAGTGCAGTAAATGGAAAGAGCACTAACAGAATTAGCCATTAAAAACGTCAGAAAAGAGAGAAGAAAAGCCAAAGTTGAGGATTTTGTGTTAAGTTCAATGGCAACAAAAGTTAAAAACGGATATAGCCTTTTGATTTATTATTGGCAATTGCAGTTATTGCAAATGACAGCTTGAGAAGGATTGTAAAAGCGGTAAGAACAGTATCCATATTATGTTGTGCTAAGATAAATAAGGAAACTTTGGCTAGTTTCAACTCACAATTAATTTTCTATTTTCTAGAACGGAAAAACATGAAAAACTAACCAGTAAGCAACAGATTTCATTCCTTTCCATCTCGACTATTGCACAGATATATCTATTAAAATAAAATCCTGAAGCATTTTGATAAAAAGACTTTTTTTATTTGACCTTCTTCTTCTAAAATATAGAATTGAAATAAACAAAAATCATTGGTCTAATATCCCCTAGGCAAAGCCTTTCTGCAATTATTCTTAAGTTAGGAAGAAGTAAGATTTTTCAAGATTTTTTTGGACACTAGCTTCTAACGATGAAGCAAATTCCTTGTTCATCTTTTAGAAATTGATGTTTGCTTTTTGTTCACTTTGCTTATGGCATAACCATAAAGAGCGAAATGTTAAAGTCCAACTTGCATTTGAAAAAAATTTAAACCTGATGTAATCTAGCTACTAACTCTACTCCTAGAAGCCTTTCATTTGGCGGTGACTCTTGAAGCTCTGCTTCAAGGCTAGGAACCTTGACAATTAAGCATAGAGAACAATTGCATGAAGTACATTGACTTACCCTAACGACATAATAGTTAACAGATACTTAAGTGGATTTTAAAAAGTTTTTGGTATTGTAAAAGGGGAAAAATGTTAAACTTGAAATTTTAATCTTCGAAAGGTAACCATAGTTTTCAAACAAAATCAAAATAAAATAAATTAACTTAATGCACGTGGGTGGCCAGATTATCAAGAGGGATCCAGTTAGGATATCAAAAGTTACAAAGTCGAAAAGACAGAAAACTAAACTAAATTTAAATGACTTTATAATTAAGAGCACGATCTTCAAGAGGCCGCACACTAGCCCTCCAATCTATAAGAAAAAGAAAACCGGCAAAGACAAACAATTCAATAAAATACGGCTTGAAAACAGTACACTAAAGAAAAAGGTTCATAAAAATAAAAACAGCACAGGTGTCTTTATCAGTAAGCCTGTCTCAACTACAACTTATTAGCAAATTGCTAAAAGCATTGAGATGAGTTTCTTATCTGTCCAATTTCCAGATTTCTTCCTAGCAACGAAACTGGGAAAAACTTCAATAAAGTCATTGAGAATAGGGATAGAAACATAAAACCAAAGCTTCTTAGGTGATCAGGAGGCTGGTAAATTTTAAGTCGTGCCAATCAAGTCATAGCAGACTGGATAAAAGACAGCCCAATAACACAAATCTAGGAAGGAGCCGATTTTAGGCTAATTAAAGTAAAAAGTAAAAAGTAAAACACAAGTTCAAACAAGCAAATTCCTAATATTATGTAGGGTAAAAAAATCTGAAAAAATGAAGTTCTCAGAAGAGTTTTTGAAAACTCAACTTACCTTATCAATGATCACAATTGCATCGAAAAGTCAAAACAGCAAGGTATATATAGTTTGGTCAGGTACAAACTTGAAAAGTAAAATATAGATGGGATGAGTACTAAGCTAAAGAAAAAATAAAAAGCTCTCAAGAAGATCCGTCCAAGTAAAAGACAAAGCCCCAGAAACTGCAAAAATGGCTGATTCCAAGAATCACATCTTAACCCAAATGTTGCGCCGTTTTGGCCCTAATAGCCTCGAACAACACTGTTGTATACAATAAATCTGAAAACATCTGTTTGAGTTATGTATACAGAAGTATTTTATGTTAAATTTTCTACCAATGCAATATAATTTCATGCTAACATAACGAACATTGTCAGTAATAATCCTCTATAAAGCCGCAATGAAATGTTAACCTGCACAATATAATATTAAAGTTCAAAACAACCTGCAGTATGTATGTAACTGCAACTAAAATCGTTGCGGTATGATATATGAGTAACTTATCCTCTTTTATTCAATTTAATTCTTGTGGAATGCATAAATAGGTCATGCTTGACATAACTGCACGAGCAATACAGATAGCAACGTTTTCACATTGTACGCAGTATAATGACTGCGAAAATCGTATGGTACATGAGTAACCACTAGTGAAAAGACTTATTTTCTGAAAAGAAATAGGCAAATAATATTTAATTTGTTTCTCTACTGAGAATACAACCGAGATAATTACCTTTTAATGCATATAATCCAGCATCCCTACAAAGCATTACTCAGAATGTCATATAAACCCACAACGGCTTTAATTATCCTATCACTGATGGATTTCAAACTGGATCGTAACAAACCTACCTATTATTTGCAGACATACACGTGTTGACACCTGCAATGCATTTATAATTAATTCATGCATATTGTTCGTAGTATAAAGTTCAAACGCACTAATATCTGATTGTAAATATATATTGCTTTGGCGCAATAGTCGATTCACGAGCGTAACAGAATAGGATGCATAAGCATAATATACGTGGTAAAGGTATGTGAGGAATGCGTAAAATAATTCGATTTAGTGAAATTGACTGGCGAAAACCAGTACTAAATACAATTTCTCACCAGAACTGACAATTTGCGGTTAAATCCAATTAAAACCGGAGTCTAGCCAACAATTCATTTGAAAGTATTGATTCTTGCACGGTTTTATAATAGGGCTGTTGTTAAAAAAATAATTTTTATTCGTTTTTGTTAGTTTTTTTAAAGTTTTCTCACACGTACTTTTTAAAAATCTCTTTACTAATTTCAGCAGAATTTTAATTGTAAGCAGAATCTATGAAATTATTTAATTCTTTATGATGTTTCTTCTATGTTGGTTAGGCTTCGATTTTGAATTTGCCTAAATGAAATGAATTTGTGAACATTTAAAAATTTGTTGAAATTCCCAAGAGACTTCCTCAGATGATTAATTCACAGTCACAGTTACATATACTCGTTAAATATACTCAAAATCAACCAAGTAAGGTGACATTAAAAGACTAGTTCAAAACAACTTTACAATGGTTACAAATTCTTGTATGTTAATAAATTGCTTTCTAACTTTTTTAATAAAAGAGTGCATTTACGTATTAAAATTTACAAAATTCTAAATGTCTCACTTTTATTTATCTTTGACTACATTTCCAAAAACAATGTAAATGTCTCAAAATTCTATTACTGAATTTTTTGAGAAAAGTTAAAACATAATAATGATTTCCTTGTCGAGAAAAACCACGAAAACGATTTTACGTCCTTTTTCTGTCTTTGTGACAACGTAGATTCTTTGGTAGAATAACTTAATGTAGCCGAACTATATTGATATGATCTATTTAGCGACCGAGAAAAAAGACCTTCTAAACTGAAAATCAATTTGTTGTGGTGTACAAATATTATTATCTTCAAAATGACTTGCAGTTTGTTTATTTAAAGCACTTTGAAAAATTTTTGATAATATTGGTGTGATTGAATCTGGCCTATAGTTTCCTGAATGATTTTCATCACCTCTTTTAAATAATGGTGGGATCCCGAAAACTATTTAATTTTATGCCTTCCGCCGCACGGGTGGGGCCTATCACTCCAAGGCAGAATATTTTTTTTTATTTACAAGCATTTTGAAATTATAGGGCCAATTGTACTCACAGACCTCACCGGACTAAATATGTAATTTTTCCCTGCGTAACGTGCCATGCCACTTATGTAATTATTTCCTAATTCATTACCTGGGAATCCCCTAGTGTTCAAATTGAATCTTTTGAATAATTGGGGTATTCACTGAGATAATTTCTAACGTATTTGTAGCAATGTCGGTTCTGCTCGAGTAGAAGAAGGTGTTGGTTTTCTTGGTTGGTTACTTGACAATTATTTTTTGTGTTTTTGATATTTTGAACTTCTTAACAATTTTAAATTTTATACGGATCCGTATGAAAAAGAATTGTAGTTTTTAACAGCCCTTTACAAAAGTGTACCTAGCGATATTCAATCTGTTGAAGATTCTGGTAATTCCCTGATTGATTCAGATACAAATGTACATAGTAACCATCAAATAGGTACAAAACAAGAAGAATATAGTGAGGCTAATGAGAACAAGCTATGTAAAAGATGGCGTAAAGTGCGCCTTAACGTAATATTCGAACCACGCATCCATCTAGTAGTAATAGTAGGATATATCAATATGTACATTCATAAAACTGTTGTGAGGTAGAAAGATAAAAATGACGCCTTTCCAACTTCAAAAGAAGAAATGAAAGCGGTTTTTGACCTCTTGTGTTTAGCTAGCAAAGATCATGGAGGAAGGAAGAATCTTTGTAAATTTTGAGGTGATGATGGGTCAGAAATTTTTGGAGCTGATATATCGCAAAGAAAATTTTAGTTTTTTTTTAAGAGTTATTAGATTTGATGATACAAGTATGAGAGAGACAGGGTACAGATTGATAAAATAGCAGCTATTTGTGAAGTGTTTAAAAATTTATTATTCTGTTGCAAAGAACGTTACTTTGAATGTAATGCTTCTGTAAGTACGGTATCAAGATCTTCTCAACGGTGGATGTAATAACGTTCTATACACCACATATGAAAATTTGCGCTGGTATGCTGCCAAAACGTTTTTCAGAGTCGTCAACTCCTGTGTCGCTGCTAGACTAAGAATGTGCAATCACTTATCGGGCTCACAAGAAAACAGTACTGTGGATCGTTGGTTCACTAGTTACAATTTGGTTGAAAAAGTTTTAAATAATCATAGGCTTACAGTTACCAACGGGAGTTACCACTACTAATGACACAAATAAAAAATCTATTAGTTCATTTTTTAGTGTTTGGATCTGGAAAAAACATGACTGTAGTGTCATATGCTTCAAAGAAGTCCAAGAAAGAGTTGCTTGTTTCCTCTTTACATCGTAACGATAAAGTAGATAATTCTACTAGTGGCAACCAAAAATCAAAAACCAGAGATGCTAACGTTCTACACTCTACAAAACTAGAGTTGATGTAGTAGGTAGAACAAGTGCTTTATATAATGTTGCTAAAAATACAAAATGCTGGCCGTTAATGATTTTTTATAGAATTCTAAGTATTGCCGGTATTAATGCCTTTGTCATTCACAAGCAAAATAATCCTAATACTATATGCAGCAAGAGTAGAAGGTTAGTTTACAAAAAACTTAGGGTTAAAGCTAGTA
>VTPC01000053.1:59037-91401 GCA_011009095.1 Ignelater luminosus
GTGTGGAGGTATTGTAAGACACGAAAAGGAAATTATGTTAGATTTTTTTTCTAAACTCAATCTTAAATGTTTTGAAAAATCCTTTGTTTGTTTAAAGGCTAAGCTTCCATGTGTCTCTTTGATTGTCATCAAAAATTTCTATTTAAATGAGAAAGCCAGGGATTTCTAATCATTTCATAAGGCATTAAATAGGTAAAATGGTTTAGAAAATCCTACAAACTTGCTGTAAACTATTTTATTAAAAACATCTTTCTACAGTTTACAAAATATCAACTTTTTTCTTATATTGCATTAAAAAGAAAAACGCATTTACATGTGACAGTTATTATAATGTTATACATGTGACAGCTACTACAATATTTACGTTGTTGTAGTGAGAAAAAGTCGGATATTGCATAAAATATTAAAATCACAAAACTAACTTTGCCTTTTTTCTGTTTTTCCTCTACCAATTCTCTTGGGATTTGAAGATTCCAAGTATCTGTGTCGATTCTTTATTAAACGTTAATATTAATTTTTCTAGTGACGGCAAAACTCTCTAACGTATTAAGATCATAACTACACATTGTTGTGTAGTATTTGTTAAATACGATTTTTCACGCATTTTTTAATGTATGTCCATGGTAGCTCGAAATATAATTATAAAGATTTAGCTAACGTAAAGAAAAAGTCGAAATGCAATGTACTGGAACGGACTAAAGTAACTGGATTCGCAAAATGAACACATTCAAGAGCATGCCTTTGTTTCAGATGTAAGTAAAGAGCCAAAGGAGACAAGAGAAAGAAACTGCGCAATTTAAACGGTATCCTTTATAAACAATAATAAGTTCTTTATTGACCTATAGCCTAAACAATCTACAATTAAAGAAAATGCTACGAACGTTACCAATTACACAAGAATTTTCATTTTAATCTTGTACACTTTAAACTTGTTATTCAAGTTTAGAAATTAGTTTACAAACATTCAGCCAGGACCCTTAGGTTACGATTATATGATAGTTACCCGTATTTGAGAATTGCTTGAAATTTCTTAACTTGAGATATTTATTATATTTCTACAAAGTAGGAAGTTTAATTTTAATCTTATACATTTTAAGTTTCTTGATAAATAACTGTCTAGTATATACAAATATTCCGTACTCATTTTCCAAGAACCCTTAGGCAAAGAATAGTTACGTACCTCCTTTTAAGAAACACAAACTTAAAAGGAAGTTCAAAGCACTAACTTATTTTAAACTTACCAATAAATATAAAAGCTAAACCACCACAGAGATCTCGAAATGGACTTACCTGAAATGAAACAAAAAAAAGGTCATTAGTATTACAGCACATTTTCAGATATATCTAGATTTTGAGTAATTTCTTAGTAACATGTGGTACTTTTACGTGTTAACTATAAAAATTCTACCCTATACAGTATAAAGCTTCATGACTCACGCAATCAGATCTTTTTGATAAGTCAATAAATAAGGTTTTTATCTTATTACTACCCACGTAGGCTTTTTTTTTCTTATTATTGGATTTTTAACGTTTCACTAACCCTTTCAAGCTAAATGTTCTCAAACATTTTTTTGTGGAAAGTATTTTTATAATTCATTTTTGTTTGCTGTTTTTAATTAATTCTATTGAACCGCTCGCATTAATTTTGATTAAATTCATCTTTGTGTAAACTTTGTTTGAATTCCATAATAATAAAATTTTGCAAGTAGGTACTTCATTATATCAGCAATATAGCGTGAGGGTGGCCTAATTAAAACTTGGATTGTTTAGAAATGACTTTGTTTCATGTTTCTATAAATAAATTGGTTAATAAAGGAATAATAAATATTTATATATACTTTACATTTGAAGCTAAATTACTTTTTCAATAAACTTTTAATAGATAATCCCAGGCATTAAGTTAGTTAGATATAATAGAATTTTTTGTGTATTTTGGCATATTTTATCGTCACGCCAGTGCAGTTGAGTACTGTGAGGCTCCAAGCAGGTGTTATGGGTCATGCTAGCTATACTATGTTGATTTTTTACAGCTGTAATCGATCAAACTATATCATAACGGAACATTAAATGTATGCAATTTCTCTAACTATAAATTTATAAAATTTCTAGGAAAATCTACAATAAATATTTTATTGAGATAAGAATGAGCTTAATACCGAGTATTAGAATGTTAGCTCAGATACACAGTAATAGTTAAATTCTGTAATTTTATTTATTTATAAAAAAATTGTTAACATTTCCGCTTCTATTATAAACAGAATTGTGCGTGAAAACAAAAAACCTTTGACGCAAATAATAGCGCCAGACACGCTTGAAATACACCGTATCAAATTCTTTTAATTGCAGATTAATTCTTTGCTTAGGTTGTCGGAAAGTTAGAGCGAACTAATCTTCTTTGAGCGTTTTTTTCTTTTGCTAAATGTCAACCGAAGAAAGCGTTTAATCGTCTTAAAGTTTGATTTAACTTTTTCCCAATGTGCTTTAGAAATTTGCTTTTAAAAATTTACATATTATCGTAGATTAATTAAAAGAAAAAGTATACCTTACTTATAGTATAAATTGTTTGTATTATTGCCTTCCTTTATCACTTATCTGCTAGTAAATAATAACATGATTTTGTTCTCTGCTTAAGGCATGACAAAACTTCATTATTCCTACTATAAACAAGTCTACAAGGTTAAGTAAATGCAAAATTTTAATTTAATTTAAGATTGACGGCACGTGTAAGAAAGACAACTGCATTTGGTGATAAATAAATATCAACACTATGACTTTCAGTGCTTTTTGTAGATCAACTTAAAACTTTAAAAATGGCGCACAGGATCTCAAGTATGGAGTGATCTAAGTTAATAAGCCAACTAAAAATTTGATTATCGTCATCAAAAATGACTGTTCAACATAGAAGGCTACAAGCAGGGCTAACTTCCTGGTAAGGTACCTGGGGCCTTGGGCGCCACGATTTTTGGGGGGCGCCGCGTAATAGCGAATACACTTCTCCAGAGCCCAAAAGAAATAGGCCCACCATATACTTAAAAGTCCGAGGATTCCTATGGAGGCGCTAACATAATAATAGACAGAAACGTGCCAAAAGAATGTATGTGTCGGAATTGAAGACTGACCAAGAAAACTCAAACAGGGACTTCTTTTTCTCCAATTTTGCACTTCACTGGGCATTCATTGAACGTATGATTAATGTTTTTTATTCCTATTTAGACAACAACAACAAAATGCTATATTACAATAATAACAAATACAACAATAATAATTTTAAGCACAAAAGGATCCACAAAGTCCGAAAACTATCTGTGAATTTTTGTAGTCGAAACCACCAAGGTCGCTGCATAAAGATATCTCAATTCTTTTGTTTAACAGTTTTCCACCAACGCATAGGTTTCAGAAAGATTCAAAATCCTTCGTTTTGCTAAGACTGTATTAATAAATGTTGATATCAATGATCTGGTAACACCAGGCTTCGATAACGTCTGAATTTGCAAAATAGTAATTTCGTGCCGTGAAACGAGCCCTGTACCGTTGCACTGCTAGGGTTGTGGTGGTCGTTATCGTATCCACTAACAGTGAACACTCCCGTTCTGTAAACTCTGTGAGCAGAGGACTGTTTCTTCTTTTGCACAAATAACCACGAGTTCTAACCACCTGTTCCACCCTGTTGTAGAACATGACCGACAAGAGTAAATATTGTTTATTCAAATCTTGTTCTTACTTCTTTCATATATTGAAAAGGCCAGATACTGGAGCAAGGATGGTTTTTTTATTTTTTTTATGTCTTAGCTAGGACAACAATTTAGCGTTGTGTACTAACATATATTGGCCGTTTTATCTTTTCTACAAGTAGTTAGAGTGAAACTTTAAAGAAGATTGATTGACTGACTGTATAAATAGACCAGGAGACACGCATTCTTCTTGGGCCTTTCTTTCGAATTTGTCTTCAAATGCGACGCTCAATTTAGGTATTTTTGCTGATGACAACATTTGTTTGCAGAAAGACATTCTTCCTTCTTGCTTATTGGAAATTTCCCCTTTTAACGTGAATGTGTAAACCTTTTTAGTTCTAAGAAGCTGTATCAGTGTCTCTTTGTGCATCAAAGTTCCAAAAGCATATTTCAAATTCTTTCTTGCAAGCTTCTCTTGAAAGTACTTCACCAATTCTGCAAACGCCTTAGGTAAGTACAACTTCTCAATTGAATTTAAATCTGCACCGTATTCCCTGTCCATTTGAGCCCTACATTGGGTTTACTAATTAATCAGACACCGAAGATGTTGGTAGCATATTTTTTATCCTTTGAATCAAGCTCTAGAGTTGCGACATATTTTTCTGGGCGGACCTATCTTTGCACAAAAAGTAAGGAAGTTAATGCTTCTTCAGCCTATATGAATGTTGTTTGCGTTGATTCGCGAGCAAGAAGCCGGTCCTCGTTCCCGTTCATCATTAGTGGGTGGAAAGGTAGATTGGAACTTGTTGGACTCCTTCCGACGTAACGAAAGTTACCAGGAAAAACAGGTTACAGGAATAAATCTTCAGCACTTTTTTAGATTTGATTTTATTTCAATTAGTGCGTTTAAATTATTCGACCCCGTAAGGACATCATTCACATATAAGTCTTCTTTGATAATTTGAGATTCAATCGAATAATCTTCATTGATGTAATTTGTAGGGTTTATTTATTTAGCGATTTTTTTGATTTCCGCATCAACGTTTTAAGGCAGATTGTATTAACACTTTTAACATTAATTGGTGGTTAATCACGTTATACCGGCTGCTGGGGAAGCACAGGGGGACCGGGCGCGCCTGCCACGGACAAGAAAGGAAAGGTAGAGAGTACAAAACAAAACACTTTTGACAAAGTTGCTCACTTTTCTAATGCTCTGTAATTCAATTCAACTGTCTTCTTGATAACTGTTGCTATTAGCTGACCTCAACTAAGCTTTTTATAGCTTTGTGTTGCTTCTTTTTGCACAAGTTTAATGTCATTTTACCTTGCGAAGAATTGGAGAAAAATTTAGAGCTGTGAATTGAGGCAGATGCTTTGCTATCGAGAAGTATCTTGCATTACGGTAAGCATTATTTGGGTTATGTTAGGAACAATCAAGCAATCTATTCTAATTTACTCTTGTTTATTAGGGAAGTAATCAAGAACATTTTGCAGTTAGTGTGGATGATGGAACTGTTACTCTTAACAGTTTCTGAGACTAACCACAGTGAGGTAAGATGCATCCAATCAACAGGTCACAACTAGTTTAGTTCCCAGTCGCACAATTTTGACTAAGAATATTTGAAGATTCTATGTATTTAGTTTCTTTGTTACTTTCGTTCGTGTTGTCTACCGATTGTATTTTAATAAAAACATTTTTATGTAAAAGCAGAAGTGAAAATGCGAAGGTTATCAAACTCAGTAATAGCCCATGTTTGGGATTTTAAGAGCAGCGACATGCGTTACAGTCACCATCTTGTTTGTTAGGTCAATTTTAAAGAGCATTACGGGTTATATTTTCTAAAAAAGTTTTCTAAACGAGTATGTCAAGTCTGACACTTGTATCATCAAATGCATTATTAGAGCGGCATTCAACGGGTGCTGCTATTAAGAATAGGTGCAGTTACAATAATTATTGTACATAATTGCCATCCTACCAATAGCGTACCTCTCATTGATACATACTAATTATATTCACTCAGTCATTTAAATTCACATTTTTTTTTTAGTTGAAAATATCCAACATATCTAGCAGTACTTATTTAGTAATTACCAATCAAGTTAATTCTGTATATTCTGCCATAAATTAAAAATAAGCAGCTCTTATTACAACTCACAGCTGCAATAATAGTACGATTATAGCAAAGAATAATTTTCAATGTATTAGTGTTATGAATGTTTGTAGTAAATCGATCATAAAAGCGAAAGACGCACAGAAACTTTATTTTTAGGTAGTATAGAAAAAATATGTATCATATAGAACCAACAAAAGAATTTTGTCTTTCTTAAGGGCTTTCTCCTAATAAATAGTTTTGTTATTTTTTTCTTTTTACGTTGTTAGATAAATAACACACACGCTTGTTAGGTACAGACTTTCCTTATTAACTTATACCTACTAAAGACTTGAGTTCATCTATCATTAAAATTCCAGTCGCTACCAATTACTATATAGCATTAATGGAGGCAATTACAACTGCACGTGGCTGTACACGTGCGTTAAGCAAAGCTGATATGCTTTTTATTATTCCTAGATTGTTCAATTAGCAATTTCAAAAATTATTCTATAAAATACGTATATAAAAATCTGTTTTCCCTCTGAAGAGCATAACAATAACAATTTTGTCGGGAACGCTAACTCAAAGAAGAAACAGGAGTGATGCGATACGTCTACCATCTATTAAGTTTTGTTTTGTATTAAAGTAAAAATATCACAATTGAATAAGTTTGAAAACAGCAAAATAGTGACGAAGCCTTTATTTATTATTTTGAAAAGGCAAATAAATAAAATTTTGAAGAAACATCTTGGTTATTTCACTACAAATTGCTTTTGAGGTATCAATCAATTAGAATTCCATTTCAAATCCTCAATTTTGCTGTCGGGAGTGTTTTTCATTAAATTATTTCAGTAGATTTTTATTTATTTTAATGAAATGTCTTTAAGGACTGTTTTTCTAAACAGTTTGGACCGCTGAAAAATTTCTTAATTATTAACATCTTGTTGCCCCTTTTCGTGATCATCTCGAATGTCATTATGAACTACATTATCAGATTACAGATGTTGACATTTTAACCTCAAGCATCTAGAATTTGCTTGTTTTTGCTTAACCACTTTTTTGCTGATAATCTAAAACATTATTGCAGCCCTAACTTTTATGGGGATTACATAGAACACGTCCACTGTCATGTATGTGAAGCACTATATAATGAAAAAGCCCAATCCTTTGTTTTTACCATACCATAAGACGTTTGCGGGCTCATTAAATCAACGGAGCACCGCAAAGCTCTAGATCATGATGATATAACTAATACCGCTCTAAAGAACTTACCGAGCACAACTTTAATGAGTTTAGTAAACATTATTAAAGCCATCTATACAGATTTTGCTATTAACTTTTACAAAACATTACATTTTGACAAAGCTATTGCACAATCAGTCTCTTGTTATCCTGCGCCGGCTTCAACATGACGCAGATAAATCCGGTGCTACAAATTATTTCGAGTCACTGACGGATTTAACAATAACTTCCACACAAGTGCTGTTGTCTTAAACATTTTAAAGGATTTCAATAGATATCCATACAAGCTTGGTGAGATGAATTTCCTACTGTCTTTCCTATCGAGAGTTTCTTGTTGAATTGCGCAAATCTTTATTTTCTCCAGTCCTCTATGTAATCTTCGCATGCCCACTACTAAAGTCGTGAAAAATCTATTGTATACCTTTACAATTTGTCGTGACCCTACTTTTATCTACCACCCTCCAGCAGTTGGCCACTCTTATAAACGATTTTGCAACTCATAACTCTAAAAGCTAATCCAAAAAAACGTGCAGCTATTTTGTTCAGAATACGATATGTGCATCCAGACATGCGGATCAAAATATATGGTAATCCTATTTCATGGCAAGAAGCAATCAAATATCTAGGTATACAACTAAATAACAGTCATCCGACTTGCACTATTATATGGTACCTCAATCTAGAGTCTTGCAGTACCGGCACATTTTAATCAACTGCAGACATGTCAAACCAAAACTTTCCAAATGACTTTCAATGCAACTGCAATATTATCAGTATACATGATTCCCACTCTCTTTCAATCCTTAATTTAAAAGGTCTGCATTTATGACCCTGCCGAACACCATATCCACAAACGTTCCAAAATTTTACTGCAATTCATTGGTTCACTTATTAGCCGATATAGAAGGTTTTTGATTTGCACCACATCAGTACTAAACAGAGAGAACGGTTCGGTAACGTTTTTGTCATGTATTTAGAAGGATCTTTTGATACTGACATCCTAAGATGAGCTCGATATAGACAGATATTGCCGAGATTTCAAAGTTTAGTGTAGGCGTTGTATTCCATAATACGCCAACAAAGACTGCTACTTATGAATTAATTAATAATGACATGAATTTTTATTTGTGTTTTGGACTAGACTTTAGCAAAGTTGACAAATCTCATTTTCACTGCCACAAACAGTATGTTTCAGTTAACCTGTAAAAGAACAGCCCATAGTGATCTAATGAAAAGTAATTAGATTAGCAAGGTATTGTTCTGTATATGATAATGTTGTCAACTCATAGTAGTATAACCTAATTTTCTTCTTGCACGTGTCGATCAATCGATTTTATAATTGGTGAATATTGAAAATCTGATTTCTTGACCTCGAACTTAAAAAACCAGGCATTATAAAGTAGGCAAACAGTTTACAAATATAATTATGTTTACTTTTTCAAATTTGAACATACAAATGTAAAGCCATGCAAACGAGGTGCTGCAATTGCCTGCATACATAGGCGATGCGATCTATAAAAAGGTGCCTTAATTCGGAAAAGTCCATTTGCATCTTTAAGTGCATCTTATTCTGTAGACCTAAAGAATTGCGTTTAAAAAAGAACAGCTTCGTTTGTTAAAAATGCAGCCAGATAGGCAGCGTTTTGAAGATATAGGTCGTAAAATGATATTTTTAAGAAAAACGACTTTAAAGTTTTTTGTATATGCCACTTGATTATAACCATACGTAGAATAGCAAGATGATAACCCGCAGAACAGGTTTATAGCTTAAAATGCTGCCGAACATTACTAGAAACATTTGAAATTGAAATCTAAGAATCATTTCACCGGGATTTCGTTCCTTTGTCATAAATCAAAATTTAATTTTGGTATTCAATGTACCTTTCTGTAGATCGCATCACATATACTAAATGACAAACAAACAGTAACGTAATCAAACTGCCTCGTTATCGTCTCTCCAAATAGTCTTAATATGCAATGGTATTACTAGTAAATCTCGTGACACATTTAACATTGTTTGGTGACACCAATACGAATTGGGCTGAAGTATACCTATTGAAGGTACCCAAAATCCGCTTAAAACTTTCAAACGCAGCTATTGAATTACACCCTTTATAGCCTTGAATTACAACTTTGCAACTTCCTTTTATAAAATTATCTTAAGATTCCCGAAGGAACTTTTAAGTAAAATAGTTTAAAGCCATGTAGCCACTGATAATTATACAATTGAGGAGTTAAAATATTCAAATAGGAAAATCCGCTTAAAGTTAAAAAAAATATTAGTAATAGTAACACCAAAGCAAAAAATGATTGTAGATTAAAATCAAGTAAGAATATAGAGCATTTAAGAAAAAACATTGCGACTTCAGGTGGCTGAATAAATAACCGACTCTTGGAGGAAATAAATAGGTAACTCTCCTATGGTTTTTAACTAAGTTCTGTTCATTCCATTAAACTTCTCAGCTGTGTTCATAAACGGTTCATTTACCAATAGCTTCCCGTACCTGTTTCTATGATAATCAGTCCAGATTTAGCTTTGTTGCTTTTTGATTCATGTATCTATGTATAGCTTCTCTAAGAAAACACTTGGGTATTGCTAGAGATCTGGTTTAAAGAATGAGTTTTCCTATTTAAGCTTAGCTAAACAATTTACTTCTTCGTGTCCTTAATGTCCACTGTGCGGGGCACCCAAATTGCTTTCATTGTATTGAGACCCTTCAGGGTGCACAGTGCGTCGAGTTATAACGTCATTCCTACCCCTTGAAGATTCTTGGCTGGCGTCTGATTGTCTAAATGTGTATATGAATCAGTTACTTAATTTCCTCTTAGATTTTTTCTTCCGCGCTTTAATATTGCATATACATCTGCCTAACAAACTGTGACATATTTATTTAAAAACAGCCAAAGCTCCACCTTCAGTTTTATTTTATATTTTTCTGCTCCCGTGCCTTTCAAGGTCTCTGATCTGTTTTTAGACATTTGTTTAGCATTATCTCAGGTTGCCTCGGCAATGGTTACTTGAAGATTTTTGTCCAAGTGTGTTGCTGGCGTAGAATAGTTGAATCTCATGCCGAATACAGAGTCGCTTATTCTTTTCAAAACTGAGTAGTGGCTTGAGTCTGTATTTCTTAGGTTTCCTGCGTTTTGTACTTTACGCAAGAACCTTCTTGCTTCTCCTTCTATTTCAAGCAGAGGAAAATTCGGAAGGATCTCCATTGTTACCCTAGCTGTTTACATTGCCACTGTTATTCCTAAACAAGCCAATTTTTAATTCTTGGGTAGTTTGATTTTGGTATGCAGCGGCTTAGGTCACCATACCAAGGCTGTATTGTATGTTAACGCTTTTCTAATAATCTTATAAAGACTTACAATGTAAGATTCATTGGCAATAATAACGATTATAAAAGATAAAATCCGAATTATATAATATAAACCAGGATGAATTTTCGAGTTCAAACGACAAAGAAAAATTAATTTTTCATGATAAATAAAAAACAAACGCCATAAGTAACTAAATCTCAGGCTTCAATAGATGAGATGTGTATTATAGTAGTAGATTTTACCCCCAGATTAGGAACAAGCAAATAAACAGAGAAAACAGAAAGTTTCAGAGGTAACAGGTAGTAAACCTTGCACAAAGTCAGAAATTGTAGTGAATACGTTGCATTATTGTGCATTAAAAGTATTTTTATCTAGAGATTGTGTTTAGACCTAAATCTGGCTCATATGTTTAGTTTCAGTCAATTTATACAACTCTGTGAACTAACTTCAAGATAGCTCCAAAAAACACTGGCGGGAAATAAATTAGGGTGACTCAAATTGGGATGGTCTAGGTTTATGTTTGCAAATGGTAAATCATTGTATTAGTAGGCGCTGAGTCATTAGTTTTCGAAGAAATGTTATCCGTGAATATGGAGAAGACCATGAGAAAGATATGCTCCAGTTTGTATTGACGAGCAACTTCCGTTTGGCGATGAGTCGGTTATCATTTGGACAGGAATCTCTTCACAAGCACGCATAGAGTTAGTCGTCATACAGAATGGCCTACCTGACAGCCCACAGGTGCATGACGGAAGTCCTAGAAAATCATGTTATGCCTTTCATGCTCACCATGGGCGAGTATAGCATTTTAGTGCAAGGTAATGCAAGACCTCACGTAGCGAGAGTTGCCAGAGAATATCTGAATGCAGTAGGCATTAACCGGTTTGATTGGCCAGCCCTCATGCTTTCCGATTCAATATTGACTATTAACAATGAATCACAATTTTATATTATAAACTTAGAACCAACTTAGAATAAAAAAACCAACACAATTTCAAAGTGACCTAAATTTTTTGCTCGCCAGTATTATCAAATTTTATTATTTTGCACTTCACATAATTTTTCAAAGTTTATCTCATGATTATTGCCCTGAAATAGAAATTCGTCCGTTGTGATTCCTCAACAAACTATTCAGAATTGCAACATTTCAAAAACTCCATCCCTAACTAGAAACAGTTTGTCCTTAGTCGAAATCTCAAATAAAAGTGATGTCAAAATCAACCTATCATTAACGAACTCGATTAAGTTAATTGCTTTTATAAAGATAACTACGAACTTTACCAAATTGTTGTAACATCTAACAGTAAGCAAAATTGAGATAAGTATCAAAGATTTAATCAGAACATCTCATATGAATTTGGAAGAAAGTAATCAAGTACTCAAGCTGCGTAAAAACATTCCAATGCTTTTCCTAGGGAAAATCAAAGTAATATTTACCAATCAGGTAAAATACTGTATAAAAATAACGGATGAATTACCTGCGTACACCAAATCGTATAGCCATCCGTCCATACATAAATCAGAAGTACAACGGCAAGCAAAATTCATATTAGAGCAAGGCAAGCAAATCGCCTTGATTACTACCCAAACGGAAACATGGCTGGCAATTATTTTACGGCTTTGAATTTAGACAGAGGGGTCAAATTGAAATGAACCTAGAGGTTATACGAAAAACGGCCTTCGGTGTGGAAAACGGGCACTATGAATTAGTACAGATGTCATTCAGGATCAAAAACGCTCTTAAAACCTTCCATGAGGGGCATGAATGATGTTTTAAGTGAAGTGCAGGAAAAAACTTGTTTGGTGTCCTTGGGCGACATATTTTTAATATCCCTCTGAGAGCATATAGTCAGTCTAGCTAATGTCTTTCAACGCCGTAGAGAAGCTAACCTAAAAATACAACTGAACCAGTTCATGTGGCATTTGTGGGCCACATTGTCGCTCCCGAAACCGTCAAACAAAATCACGACAAGATAGTTTGCATAAGAAGGTGTCCTTTACTCAAAACTACAAAGAAGATAAAGGTATCCTGGGTTAACACAGGAAGTATTACAAAACCGAAAACGTAAATTGCGGTAGGATAAAAGAACACCAATCCTCTTCAGCAGCAGTTGTTCAACGTTCATTATATAGGAACTAAAATCTACTGGAAACGACAGCAACAGCACATATTACCTAAATCGAAGGATAAGCCCGCAGCTGTTTATGTTTACTCTATACAAACCAGGATGCAAGACTATGAACTCAGTATAGTACTGCGCCTGCTACAATAGACATGAAATTCCTGTATACTTTGATATGATACTATAACATTTTAACGCTAATCAACTTTGAAGAACCAGCTTTAAAATTCCATGTATTAGCAAAATTTCACGTAATTTCCTTTTAAGGTTTTATTTAAAATTTCCTTTTAGAGGCAAGAAACTTGAGTTACAGAGGCTATGTAGTCACATTAATAGGAAAACCTAAAATGCCTGCAAAGGAACTACGAGAAAGTCAGAGAAGGTTAGAGAAGAATCTTCAGTGAAAAGCGTACCAAAGTTACTAATCGGCTTTCAGGAGAGAAGTGTGTTAGCATAAAAGTAAGATTAAAATAATTTTAATTGCCAAATCATGCTTCTGGTGTTCTACACAAAATTAAAAGAAAATTTCTTTTGACTTCCAGGTTAATCTTTTTGTGATAGCAAAACCTCAACCTTTAGTGAAATAAGCGAGTAGAATATTTGATAATTGATTTCCAATGAAATAGAAGGAACAATTACTTTTGCGTACACACCAATCTCAATATTATTGTTTGTATTTTAAACAAACGCATTAACAACCTAATAATAGCTTTAACACAAACTTCATTTCAAGTTGACACGAAAGATTAAAAACAAGTGATAATGAGTGATGCAAGCAAGAAATTCTTATTTTATTTTAGCAAAGCTAGTTTCGTATCAAGCTAACGAAATTATTTTTGGCAACGCAACAGAACGCGAGAACAATGGAAACAAAACCTTTGAAGTTCTTAATAATATACAATCTTATGACTATTTGAGTTTGAATTGCAGAAAACATTAAGTTTACGACAAAACATGGAACGAAAAACAAAATTGTTGGTGTAATATCTAAAGCAGTAATAATTTCTTAATAAAAAAAAGAAACAATTTGCTTTGTTACGATCAAAATTCATAAAAGTTTTAAAACATCCTTTCATTTCATAACCATTTCCTTACTTTAAATTAATGTAGCGTGACTTTCATGTATTTTATACATGAATCTATAAAATTATGCAAAGGCAGTCATAACGTAAATATCATGAATTTGTAAAACACGTTCAATTTTTACTGTATTACGTAATAATGTAAACCTTGTGTAAGGGTATAAAATAAAGCGGTATATTTTGAAACGAAACTATAAAAACGCCAAATATTCTTCTTGCACAAAAAAATACAAGTCAAGAAAAATAAAGAAAAGGTAAAAAATATTTAATTCTCTCTTTCGTTTTGTTTGTATCCAAAACACGACAAGTAGGTAACGCTTGAAAATCATTGTTCTAATAACAACACTCTGTTAAATAATTACTAGCACATAAAGTACTTTCGTGTTATCCACATTTAAACTGATTACTACCTACTACTAATACAAGTGCGTCGACAATTTGAAAAGAGAAGCAATCATTAATTAGTTCACAATACGCGTGTTTGTAACCTAAACAATTTTGTTGTTTATTTCAGTAATCACCCGGTTACATTTACAGCTTTATCGATTAATTTCTCACGGTGCTTGGTTTCTTAATTCTAACTTTACTTCCTTATTTCATTATTGATCAATGGGTGTTGGGCATCTGGCATCTCACGCCAATTAGGTTCATATTAAGCTCAGAACGTTACCGCCTGAAAGGTCAGCAAGTCAGAATTGATGGAGTCTCACTAAATGATCGCAGTCAATCGTTCTGCCTCCTCTTCCAATGGCCAGATTCCACTCTGATTGTAGCAATTAGTAGTTCCTGTCAAGACGATTGAAGGAAAGACTGTATTAAGACCTTCCTAATGTCTTTATTTCTTAAGAATTCAGATAATTTCCGGTTACTTTGATCTCGTTTTCATTTACGACACTCGCGGGAAAATATTCGGGACGTTGGAACTCAGTAAATAAATAAACAATTACATCAATTTGTCTGCACACCGTGCATTCCCCTGTCCACTAGAGTGTTGTAATTTGCGAGCTATCTTTTTATTTATGCAAACCTGTACGATCGGTGGACCGGGCATCTCTCCGGAGACCAACCACCACACTCCCCCGGAACAGAATCCAGAAACTAGGGAGGTTGAAAGATTAGAGATAACAAAAACATCAGGTGGAGCTAGTGACAGGGGATCAAAGCGAGCTGCGGGCCAACCGTCTGTACGTGACACGTGTCTTCCAAGACAAAGCAGAAAGCTCTCCTTAGGGTTGGCATCACTTGTTCCCCCGCTATTATACACGCTCGGAAAAATTTATTAAGAAATAATATGTGATGTTCTTTTAACTTTTTCCATTCCCTTCTGTAGTTGTTTTTTAGGATTGTCTTGGAAAGAAAAGCAAATTATTGACGCAGAAAGGAGCTTATTTTTATGTTTTTGTTTCTTTTCCTATCCGACAGTTTATCTTAGCCCAGTTTTGGGAATCTTTAAAAATATGTTTACTTCTAATAGTAGGATTTATATTGCTCGGAAATATAAACAATTTGATAAAAATAGCTCCAGTATATAAGCAGTGTTATTGAAACATGAAATAGCACGTAGTGAAAATTGTATTTAGTTAGTGAAATTATTGGAGTTTGAACCGTAAACGGTAAACAGAAAGTTTTGATTAAAAGCGAATTAATAATCAATTTCGGAACGATTAGTATGGAATTTTAAATTAATTTTTTTTAATCCAGGGGTTTAATCTAAGTAGCTTTATAAACAAAGAGTTCATTCTAAGGTAGAATTTTGTTAACTATCATTTAGCAATCTTTACGAAAAATCCTGAATTTTACCGTGATAATGTTGTATTTATGTCAAGAATCAATAAACTTGAGGAGCACGTGCAAAATATCCACAAAGCAGCTTCAAGCATTAAGATGATTGAAGCATTTTTAACCTAGTGGTTTCATCCTTAATTAAATTCGTCGTGTAAACATCGCTTAAAAATACGAGGATTAGCTTAGGGCAGATTCTTTTTGTGCGATTGGTAGCTTTGGTCTTTTAGAGATACGTCTAAACAATTACACCATACAATAAGATAGTATTTGCTGCAAACAAAACAACAAAAAAAACAGAAAAGCACATAAAGTAGTGAAAACAAAAATGTTGGGAAATAGACCGCAGGAGTGATCAGTTTTATAGAATTTTTATGCATGGATATTACAAGCTTGAACCCAGACTTGTTAATAGTCTTCGGTAGTCATCTATTGTGAAACGATGCTCTTCAAGATTTTTTTTTTAATTTCTAAACAAATAGCTTTGTAGCTAAAAGGTGGATGTTTTAACTCTGTAGACCCACAGTTCTGTAAAATTATCTTGCCTTAGATCTTAAAACGTTTTGACTGTAGTTTTTTTTAAACTGTTTGAGAGCATTACTATAAACTTGCAAAGTTACCGTAGTGCCTTTAAACACGTAGTTAATCAATCACAAAAATACCTTGCATGTCCCAAAAAGATTTAGTCACACGTTTCTCAACTAAAAACTACACGAAGACTTTTCAGAACTTTATAAATCCATTGCATGAAATCCAATTTTGTTTCCAGTGATGTTCCCAAGTCTTGCCTCACTTATCATTATTTGCTTTAGAAAATTGGGATTAGATTTAGGCTTCCAATAATTTTGATGAGTTTGCTGAAACTTAATTCATGCCTGACTTGTGTAGAATTATCAAAATACTAGGTTAAGATAGTTTAAATAGTGTGCTAATTGACGATCGTCAAGAACCAGTGCCCTCGCTTTCTCGCACATTTAGATATTTGTCGTATCTGCAGGTGCTCCACTCCCAGAATCATCCGCTATAGATTCCAGTTCAAAGAGACACTGTTTTGACCAAAAATTAATTGTCGCATAAGAAACAGCATCGTTCCCATAAATACATGTTTTCTTGCTTCAATTCTAAAAGACCTATTTTTACACTTAAAGCTTTCAAAAGGATAAATGAAAAGAAGAGTCTATTTTAAATCAAACTTTGACACCTCAAAAGACTATCAACGTACTTAAGTGTTAGTTTGTTTCACAAACTTTATACATTCCTAACTTCACTGTGTGAATAATTCGAACCTAAAGATAGACATTCTACGCGTAGCAAAACTGAAAACGACGCTTACGTTGCAGTAATTCTCTTTCTTCAGCAACTCTTAATTTTTCTCAGAAATTCTCTCGGCTAAAAGAAACACAATGAAAAATCTAAAACCTTATCTTATATTTCTCATCGATGACAATTGTATCAACTGTTCAAAGTGAAAGGATGCCATCTTCCGGGAGGAATGTAAACCATAACGAGTTGCACGTTGGAAAACCTCGGGTTCAGCTAAATTCTAGTTGGCGGCAAAATAACTATAGCAGTTAAAACCACGAGGTCTAAGGGAACAGCGGTCTGATACCTCAGCCACAAAACAACAACAACAACAACAAACGATAGCTTAGACAACAAATTGATTTTTACATGGCACTCTTTAGCTCCGCTATCGACTGTCCCAAGGCAAGCTAGATAAGGGAAGAAGAGGAGAGGTAAAGTTATTTAAAAACCTGCGTTAAACTAATCTGGGATTGCAAGAAGGTATTAGTTTCCGAAAAGCTAAGGGAAGAATACTCTAATCGAAAATACCCGGCTCACCTTGAAGGCGGTTGAGGAGATGGGTACTCTCTCCATCGCATATAAAACAATAATTTTTCGTAATTGTAATGGGAATCGAAGGTGATAAATAAACGAAATACAAATATACGACTCAAAAGCTTGAGCACTAAATAAAGTACAAGAAACAAGACTAAAAGTGCTGGAAATGAATTCTTGTGGGAAAAAGAAGGATGCATAGCATGCGTAGAATCGTAAACGTAAAGGAAAAAGATCTGTGTAAATCTTTAAGTTGTTTTGACAGTATAGCAATGTAATAACTGACATTAACACAAGTCCATCATAAGTCTCTTTTATAGCGTTATCATTGACGGTTCTATTAACGTTTGTGTTTAACGTATTTGTTAACGTCAGTTGAGAATCTCTCTGTAAATGTTACTATTACCGTGGTGTTTTCAATTTTGACGCTCAATGTTGCCCACTTGGTGACGATTACCAATAAAAAAAGGCTGTATGGTGTGGCTACTTTGCATCTAGAAAAGGAAGACCTCTTACGAAATGGAAAAAAAAAATTGAAGAAGCAATGTCATTGAGGTACGTCTAGGAAAATAACTGGAATGATAGGCAGCAGTTGCGACCAAGGAGCGAAAGGTACCAAAAGTTATAGAAAATCACATATAACATTACTGAAAAGTATGTAGTGTCAATTAATATCGTTGCAAGATTTAACTCTTCAAAACTATTCGTTTAGTAATGCCCTGTTGATAAAGTATTGTCTCTTCTATCAAATTAGAGCGACAACATGAATTCAGTTCTCTCTAGTTTATGTACTTATTTTAAGTTTACACAATTAACTAATACAATTATTATTACAGTACCTTTTTTCGAGTTTTAACGTTTCGATCTTCGTAACATCTTCGACGGTTGTACGCCATTTTTTTTAATATTCTTTCCGATATTTCAACCATCTAATGAAATCTTATGGTTAGCTAATTCATGAAACTGTTATATCAAGATTGTTTTATCAAGATTTTTATAAAATTCTTTAATACTTTGTAAATTATCACTTTTTTTAAATTAATTTTCTGTCTTGTGAAACATCAATTTTTCCGTAGCTCTATTTCCGACTAATGTCTTCGAGCTCAATTACATACTTTCATAGGTCGAAAAGTTTAGCATTAATTGGCTTTTTAATTTCACTAATTTATTAATTAAATCTTTTCAAGATAATTAATTAATCCTTTGTATTAAGGTGAAGCGCCCAGTATAAATTTCGAGTTTATTTTTACTATTTCTTTAAAAAGGAATACACAGTGCTGTTGTCTACTAGAGCAGAATTCTTGTTTTATTTAGGAACCGCTTTTGTTTGCACTTGTAATTTAAATTTCTTATTTTATGTATTTGTCAAAATATCTTCTTCATAATAAACAATTTGTTGTAACAAAATTTATGCCCCATAAATTTAATTTTTGTTCCTCTACGTTGTCTTAATTTTCTCTTTTATTCTTTTACAATAGTAGCTCCTTCGGGAGACCTCACTCCTAGAGAGCTCGTCCCCTGGGTGGTGGATGGGGGAAGTCCTGGAGACAGGATTACTGGAAATATTCACAATAATCAGTCGTAAGCCAAAGGTCAGTTCCCCCCGAGGTAACGGGGCCTTGTCGCTAGGCCAATCACCTGCACAAGGTACAGTGGATTTAGAGATCAAGGATGAGCCTCGAACACGGACGGATATCTGAACACAGACCCAATCGCAAACAAAGGACTAGACTAGGAATATGGAACATTAAATGTATGAACGGAAAGATATCAGAATTAATTGAAGAAATAATTGAATACTAATACTAAAAATTCTGAGAATCTTGGAAATAAAGAAGAAAGGTACAAGAGAATTAATAATTAATGGATAAAAACTATAAACTTTTCTACTCAAAAACACCAGTAGGAACAAGAACAAAAAAGGGAGTGGGAATAATAGTAAGTTCCGGTATAGCAAGTAACGTAATAGACTGGGAAGCAGTTAACGCAAGGATATTGTAAGAACAGACAGTCACAAGAGCATATCTTTATCCTTAGAATAGCAACATAGAAAATATTAGTGGGGAATAAACCACTATATGTTGCACTACTAGACATGCTATCTGCGTTCGACACTATACCAAAAACGGCTCTGTGGAGAGCCACGGAGAAAACGGAAATACCTGAAAAATTAATCACACCTACTAAAAGGTTGTACAATGCAGCCAGAGGCATAGTGAGAATTCAAAGAAATTCAATATGAAAAATGGCATTAAACAGGAGGACTCACTTAGTCCACTCCTATTATAATACTTACTAATGGACCAGATAGAACGTGAAAGAAGGAGAAGTAAATTTGAAGCAACAATACAATGGCGGAATATCAAGAGAGTGTCAGTACAAAATCTACTATACGCGGATGATATCCTACTAGTTGCAGAAATGCAGCAAAGTTACAACAGGTAATAAACAGCTGAAATGAAGCAATAAAAAGGGCAGACATGACTATCAACTGTAAAAAAAGCAAAGTCATGAAAATGTGCAAGGAAGTTGAACTAGAAGAATAAATAAATATAACCTGTGATGGGAAAAGAAATACGCAACTGAGTAGGAAAAGCAACTAACGTATATTATCATATAAAAACAACATTTATAAATAAAAAGGAATTAAGAGGGGAAACAAAATTACGATATTTATAAGTCTGAATATGTACCTACGTCTCTGAAAGCTGGCCCTTGCAAGACAGATATCGAAGCAGAGTTATAGCAGCGAAACTAAAATACCTGAGGCGAGTAGTAGGAAGAACGTGCAGAGATAGGATAGGATACAAAACATAAGCACAAAAAAAGAACTAAGAGTGGAACCACCAGTCTCTACTATTGAAACAAAACAACTAAAATGATTTGGGCATGTGACACGGATGTTGAAAAAGAGATTACTCAAAAGGATTATGGCGGCAAGAACGGAAAGAGCAAGAGGAAGAGGTAGACCAAGGCATACTTGGCAAGAAACGCCCCGAAAGCTAATGAATGGACTGAGAACCCGACACCTTAAGGTATAAGAAAATAAGAGAAAGAAGCCAACAGTAGCTGTGTTTTCTATAGAGACTGAGCATTAGAAATAATTCCTTTCGTTCGGTTGTAGAAATATTTGTATTTTATTCTTATCTATAAGAATTTTAGTTAATCTGGGCTTGATTGTACCTGTTTTTGTATTGTAGGTTGGTGATAAAAATCTATCAATCCTTTTGATTTCTCTTTATCTTTCCTTATTACCGTTTAATTACTGTTTTAAGTCGTATAAATGCAAAACCCGACAAGTCATATTTTTTTGGAAACTGAGCTCTATATACCATTGTAATGGTTATTTAAAGGACAACTGATTACTATTCTCAGTGCAAATACCGACTTTTTACACCAAATATTTTAGATAGCAAATAAGTCTTAGGTGCAGAAGCCGAAATGTCCACACAGCGTTTAAATTCCAACACCGACATGCGCATGTCACCCAATCAGACTCAACTCTAGTATATCCCGTGTTGAACGTGCATATCATTGTTCTCGTAGTTCAGAGTGCACGCTGTGGTTGTTTATGTCTCCATCTAAAAAGGAAATAGCAAAACACAACCGGAAAGATTCATTGTGGGTAAAAGTGCAACAGTTTTTTTTCATTTTGTTTGTTGTAGGTATACTGCAAAGAGGCTGCTCATGTTTCCAAAATGTGAACAGGCAGGTAACCATACCAGACTTTCCAATGTACATCATTGCTCACTATGAGAGATATTCAATATTTTTATGATTCCTTTTATAAAACTTTAGATAAAATTACCCAGGACAATTTTATATTGAAATACTGTAGTGTTTATGATCCTAAAGAGCTAGAAAGCAGAAAGAAGAAAAAACAAACTAAAATCCATGTCGGTAACCTACCATGTTAAAACAAAAGATGGGTTAGTGGTTACTGTATGCAGACAGAATTGTATAGATGTTCTGGCGGTGAAAAAGGGCAGGATTTAAAATGTTCTCAAACGTTATATGGAAAATAATGAGATGCCCAAAGAACGTCGCGGCGGAGATCAATTAAAATAAACAAATGACAATAAATGAGAGGCTATTAAAAATTTTGTAGAGTCACTAAAATGCAACGAATCTCACTACTGCCGCTTGAAAATTTTCAGAAATTTTACTTACTGGCAGAATTAAATATAAGGAAATTTTGGAAGATGTATAATAACACCGTAACTGGAAACCTACAAGTTAAGGAGTCATTTATTGCTTTACAAGAAAATATAACGTTGGTTTTGGTGCTCCAAAACCTGACTTGTGTTCCACGTATCTTCAATTTAAAAAACAGTTAAAGAAAGCGTAAGATATTTATACAAAAAATCAGTTAATGATTCAACAGCGAGTGCACAAAATGCGAGCAAATGCATTTTACGACTTTCTAAAAGAAAACCAGACTAATCCAGTAGCAGTGATGTTTAGCTTCGACTGTCAAAAAAATCTGACGCTACCAAAAGCCCTAGGCCAGGCTGCATACTTTAGCATGCAATTGAATTTCGCGATTGTTGAAAGAATCTCGAAGGGGAAAATAATCCATCTACAGTCAGGCCATGCGTATGAACGGAAATGAATCACCAAAGAGGGTGCAATAAAGTAGCTCCTGCCATTCACCATACCCTCAAAACATATGAATTTAATGACCATACAAAAATCATTCGCTTATTTTGCAATGGTTGTGGGGCACAGAATAAAAATTCCACAGTCACTGGAATGTTATCCATAGAAATGGTCGAAAAATTCTTTCCGGTGGTGGGACACTCCTATATTCCGCCAGATAGATTTTTTGGGCAGATCGAGAAAGTCATAAGCAAAATACCCAAAATCCGAGTCGAGAATATCAAAATAATAACAAACTGGGAAAAAGTTTATAAATTGCGAACAGAATGTTCTAGTACGATCCTGAAGATCTACAATCCAGAATATTATGAAACAACCTGCACAATGGTATTTTACACTGCAAGTGTCCAAACGAATTGTCATCTCAAAAACTCAAAACCGTTGTGTAGTGAGAGGTGAAAGCTTCTATAGGAATAACATTGGTACAGATCAGTGGTTGCTAAAAAGACAAAGAAGATTAGTAATAAAACCGAGGGTTATAAAAAGTGGGTTACCATTAAAACCAAACAAAAGGCCAGCATCAGTAAACTAATTAAAAAGTATTGTGGACTTTCTTGGCGGGATAATAAAGATCTGTTATTTTTCAAGAAAGGCTTTGACAAAAATCCGGTGGAGTCAGCGGCAAAAAAAGCTAACTGCGGAACAGTACAATGTACTACGGAAAATGAAGAGCAAACTGATTCTAACACCGAAAATTTCTGTAGAGAGGAAAATTTAGATTTTGACATTTGAAAATGTTGTTTTATAAAACTAGTTGTGTAACGCTCATGCTGATAGTTATTTTGTCAATAAAATACTTAGCAATGTTTGTATTTTCTTGATTTGACATTTTTTAGGCTTCAGTTTGTTGTCAAAACCCGACAAGTTACTACATTAACATGCAAAACCTGACATGACGAAATTTTGATCTCAATTTTAAGTAAACTGGGCTGTAGTAGATTTCTAAATACTACTTGTTAGGTGTACAAATCACTAAGAGACAATTGCACTACAGGTTGCATCTTACTACAAATAGCAAATATAATAGAGCAAGTGGTTTGCCTAAAATTCGTTTCAGTGGACTTGTCGGGTTTTACATTTAACCGACTCGCTTATAAAATTAGATCTACTTTGTAACTTTTCTGTATTCAAGTTCCTTTGTTAGGCTGAGTATAATGTGCATGGTTATCGCCTTTATCAATTTTTTAAAATTTACTTTATTGCTCGTTTTTTGATAATTGAGACGTCATCTTAATAACCGGTCTTTTTCTGAATCCTATCTCGTAATTCTTCACCTTGAGAATTTTTCATTTTAATGATTTTCTTATGAGTTTTCTATTTCTGTACTTTGAAAAAATATCATCTTTTCAAAGCCTGTTTACTGATGACAAAATCGGATCGCTCTCAGTTTTCTCTTTGCCCCTTTGTTCTCCTATAGTTCTGAATCACTTCCTGGGTGAAAATTCTGGAATCTTTCCCCGATCACATTCTGCAAACATTTCGCTGATTGGATATCTTTTCTGATTTCTCGTCGAGTAAGTATTTTGTCAGAACTAAACGTGAACTTGCTTGTGAGATTTCGTTCTTAACAGATGTGCCACGATTACTTGGTTTGTACAGTGTAACTACCTCTAGCCATTGCCCAGCAAAGTGCATTCTCGAAGTGTCTTAGTGCCAGTTGTGTTATTGCACTGTGATTCTTGTAGCTCTTTTATATTTTTTTTTGCTTGAATTGCCGCATTTTATTTCTGTGTTAGATTTCTTTTCTGAAGCCTTAATAATTTTAGGGGTAAGTAGTTTCAGAATTTTTTTCTTTGGGTGCTAATTAGTGTTATCTACTTGCAGGCATAGCTTTTGTATTTACGTACAAAACCGTACAGCTTTCTTAAAATAGTATCACTCTGGTGTTCCGAAGAGAATCTTCTTCTCTAGTAAATAATTTCTTTTTTATATAAGGCTCAGATTTTTCTGTTGATGATACAGTCAGATTTTCTTACCTCATTGAGTTTCTTTTGAGCTACTTTTTTAATGCAATAATAATGAACGAAAGTTAATAAAAAAATGATTGAATGAAAAAATGATGATTTATTCTAGCTTTTGGAAAGTTTTTTATCTTCATGGACAAACGAATCTGTGACTCCTCCAGGATTGTGGTTCTCTCAACCTTCTTAAAACGCTTCTTTATTGTTTCCTTTTGCTTACAATGTATTCAAAACCCTGTTAATTTAGTTAGAGATTATTTGGTATTAAATTCCGTTTTTTAATTGTAGTTATAGTCTCCCTACCTGCCATCAATACCGCTGCTAAGTCTTGTTGGGTAAGACCGTAAGAATTTTCTGCAGAGTAAGTATTTACTAATGCGAGCCTATACTGGAGTAATTTTAGTAATGAAGAAGCCACTAACAATTTGTAATTGCGAATTAATATTTAAACCTCTAATGGGTTGTAATTTCAGCGTTCTGATTTGAAAATCAATTGAAACCTATAAAAACCTTAATTTCAGCGTGTGACCATTTGTTTTTAAATCTCACTAGGGGTAGCAAGTATAAAAGCAATTTTTTGTTGAATCGTGGGTTGAATCACTAAAATTTAGTTTGATAACACTCCATTTGAGTTTATTTATCAACCGGAAGGTCTTGAAGTCACTTCACTTTTCAGCTGACCTAGAAAACAAAGCTCAGCAGCTGTACATGTTATAAAGGGAAATGTAGTTCCACGAGTGGAGAGTTTCAATCAGTCTAAGGAACTTGCCAGTTCTGTTATGATTTTATGCGGTTGGCAAAAACAGTAATCATCGAATAAATGCTTAGCTATTTTTATTTTAGGGCTCGGTAAATTTAATCTGTTGAGAATTTATAAATTGAGTATGGACAATTAAACCGGAAGATCTAATTCTAATTTGTGAAATTTTTCTACAAGATTGTTTTTCAAAATTAATTATTTACAGGTACATAAAAAGTAAATTGAGAGATTTCTTTCCTTTCAAGTACCCTTTCACTACAGTCCTGCCTTGGTATAATTCTAAATGAATTATAAATTTCAATTTACTACAATCTCCTTTGATCTTTACTTAGGATTGTTTTAAGAGCTTGATATCTTTGAAAAGTTATACGAGGGGTAAACGAAAAGATTCTTAATATTTACCTGTTTTATGGAATTCTCTTTGCGAGCTTAAAGAATGTTTTCATTCAATCTGTAACAGCTGTATTGGTATAGTCATCTTCAAATCGGTAAGCTCTGGAAGCGACACAAAAGCGATTCAGATGCAATAGCTTCAAAGTTGTTCGGAGTGTACAAAACTAACGTACTTTTCGAGAGTTTGACTATTTAACTTTAACTTCTCTTTTTTGTATTGTATTGATGTTAGCAGTGTTATAGTGACATGACTTAAACGATTAGCGTTTGTGGACACAAACTGAATTTGTTGGATATTGCACTAAATTACATTTGGCTGTACCGCAAACCACGAGTGTTGATAGTAGATTGGATCCGCCTGTCTCCGGTTTTGTAGTTAATACGCGACCCTTACTTCTGTTTCTGGACCTAAGTTTTAGTTGAATCTTAATTTAATATTATAATTCAGCACAACAAGTAGGTTTGATTAAAATACACAATTCACACTACCAAATCAGTTCAAATTCAATCCTATTCTAAGATTATTCATGATAGATTTTCTTAAACAGTCTAATAACAAACTCGCAAGTAATTAAGGCAATTTGAACTGATACACAAAAGTTGATTTTACACTCTAACAGTCTTACAACAAAATCTGTTTGTAAGAATAAAATGATTTAAGAAAAAGAAACTAAAGCAGTGGCAATAAATAAAATAAAACGAGATAAAATAAAAAAAAAAACGAGAAAACAGGAAGAATTCTGCAACTTTCCTTACGCTTCATACATTAATTTATACCTTTTTGCCTTTTCGGTGTAATAATTTAAAGTTAGAAGAGTTTGAGATCGCTTATAAAAGATCGTAAAACGAAAGGCGCATTTTTGTATTTTATTTCGTTCTTTTCCCATTTACGATTTCATAGTCTCTCATCTCACCTCAAGCAACATTTATAAAAGTTGCCAACTTTTAGTGCGTACGTTCTCAATAATAAATGAAGTTATGAAAGCAACAACACGAGAATATCGCAAAGAGGGACCTAAAAATGTAAATAAGACTTCTTATTGGCTAAAAGCTTTTAGAATTTCCTGGATAACACCGGTGGAACAACATTACTGCTTTATTTTATTTGCTAACTCGACGTTGAATTGTATGAATGTAGACTGTCAAAAGAATCCTCTTGATTTGTATAAATAGTTAGAGCAACAGCACGAACGGCTGTAACGTTTAGCAAGGTTTTAATTTCCGAAAAGGCTCCCCTGATACTATATATACTATGTGTCTAAGTAACACGATCCCATTTTGTAAATAAAAAAGGGGAATATGATTAGGTTTTTTGAATTTACATAAAATTATAATTTTTATAAGGAGATAAGATAAGCGTCGTAAAAAAGAGCGTAACAAATTTATCCAAAAACAGTAATGTACTAGAATAAATATATCTTAAGTTTCAGAAAGCCACTAAAAGTCGACAATAAACGAAAAATATGGAACATGAAAAAGGGAAAAATTTGTTCATTTATTTCTCTGTTTTCAGTTTTATAGGTGTAAATGGATGCTGAAGGGAAATTAAATTGCATATTTACATCAGTAGCATATACGTGTATGAAAAATATTTTATTTCAATTTAAAGCAATTTAAATTTTTCAAATTTTTGCAAGTAAAAAATATGGTAGTGAAATTCTAACAGGTTTCTGCTTTTCTTCGAAACTTTTTGTCTTTTGAAGAAATATAAAAGCATAATAGATTGGCGTAGTTGCTCGATCCGTTGAGCATTTATTTAAATTTAAATTTTCTTGTTCGTCTTTCTAACAAATATTTTGTTGAAATAACATTGGTTTTCACGATTTCTAAAACAAAACAAGAAATTTGAAACATTGACAACTTTATATATATAGCAAATTAGCGGTATAAGGGAGCAGTGCAGTTATAAAAGCTGCACCTGACTGACAATAGCCCTGTTGGAATGATGTGTGTGATGTTGAATACTAACGAGTAGTTGCTATCGTTACTAAATACCTCAAAACGTTTAGGTCGTATAAGTACATACAACCTGCAAAGGACTTTAATATTATACCTTTATAGTTACCACTATCTGCACTGCGATAACTAACATATTTGTATGCATTGTGTTTCAACGGAAAAGTGCACTCTCTTCTCTCTAATAACATTTGGCGTCGCTTCACCATTTCATATACAAAATTAAATTTCTACTACATTATATATCTTTGAAATATTTCAACGACAATAGTAGTGAATCTAATTACTTACTAATTAAAATTAAATTACTTGAGTTGGCTGAGGTACAGGCCAGTTACTGTAATTGGAAGTTATTTCTATATCAATTAAATAAATTTTTTATACAGGGTGAGTTTTTTTCGATGTTTAGTAGGGGGATCTCGGAAACTAGCAGAGATAGAGAGCCGATTAAATGTTGAAAGAATTGCAGTTTCACAAGCTCAATTTAATGAGCTTTTTGTTTTTTGGAAAAAATGCATGGCTAACTAGATATTTCGCAAAAATAATTTTTTTGTTATTTCGTTTAGTGCCTATAGCTCTGTTATTATTGACTTTAGAAAATATGTGCAAAGGAAAAAGTTGTAGGTAACTATGTGCTTAATAATACAGTCTAACCGAATTGTTTATTTAAGCTATAATTTTTGAGTTATGACACAAGTTTGTGTTTTTTCTAATGGAAACCATAGTCGGCCATGGCTTTATAAAAAAGGCCTTTTTTCAACGATTTTAACGATATATTACTTGACATAATTATTTTTATAAATAAATAAATTATGGCCTTGTTTTTCTTTTCATTTTCGAACTGCTCAAGTAGTACGCTATAGAAACAATTGATAGATGCACGCATCGCGTCTAATAATAAAATTCAAGTTAGTTATTAAAATTTTTATTTTAATTTTGAAATTATAAACATAATTATTTTAAATAAAAATAATTTCTGAGAAACCAATAAACAGACAATGACAAACGATAAATTAAGAAACAATAAAAGAAATTAGAATATAGAGCAGTACCGAAACAACGTAATTAAAGTAAGTAAAGTATTTAGGACTAAACATTTTCAAAAGGTTCAACATTATAATTAATGCACAAGTTACATCAATATTAGCAAAAAGTTTTAGTACAGCTTCTTTAAGGTCATCTACTGTGTCGTATGACTTTTGATATACCCTATCTTTTTATTTTTATGACACAAAATGTAACACTCAATCATATCACGCTTTTCTTGATTAGAAAAATTCATATTGATAATTTACGAAACCAAAATCAACATTAATTAGAAACTAAATGATTTGCACCTGTCAATAGGTAATTGTCGTTTGCATCTGTTAATTGTTTCCATAGCATACTATGTTAACAGCATTTTTAGTTTCACCTATGAGTGAAGTACCTATTTTTATCTAAATCTGCTTTGTTCACTTATCTTAAATACTTTACTTACTTCAATTACGTTGTTTTAGTATTACTTTATTTATATCCTAATTTCTTTTATTGTTTCTTAATTTATCGTTTGTCATTCTCTGTTTATTAGTTTTTCAGAAATATTTTTATTTAAAATTGCAACTCTAAAGGAAGAAACATTTCACACCAAAATAATTATGTTTAGAATTTCAAAATTAAAAGAAAAATTCTAATAACTAACTTAAATTTTATTATTAAACGCAATGCACATCTAAATTGTTTCCATAGCGTACTACTTGAACAGTTCAAAAATAAAAAGAAAAAAAGGTCATAATTTATTTATTTATGAAACTAACTATGGCAAGTGGTATATCGTTTTTTTTTATAATGTCATGGCCAACTATGGTTTCCATTAGAAAAAACACAAGCTTGTGTCATAACTCAAAAATTATAGCTTAAATAAAAAATTCGGTTAAACTATCTTATTAAGCACATAGTTACCTACAACTTTTTTCTTTACACATTTTTTCTAAAGTCAATAATAACAGAGCTATAGGCACTGAACAAAATAACAAGAAAACTTATTTTTGCGAGATATCTAGTTAGCCATGCATTTTTTCTAAAAAGCAAAACTTTTATTAAATTAAGCTCGTAAAACTGCAATTCTTTCCCCATTTAATCGTTTCTCTATCTCCGCTAGTTTTCGAGATCCCCATACTACACATCGAAAAAAATTCACCCTGTATAACTTCTGGTCTTTTTATGATCTCTTCTATATTTTTTACTATATCATTTTTATTTATCAGTTACAGATTTATCTTAGTTTCGTTCTTTACTTGTACTATTCATACAGAGCCTTCTACTTCATCTACAGGCTTCGGATCGGTAGATTTTTATATAATTTGAAACCCTTCTAAAAAAATCATCTTCTTTTAAATCTTACCTGTCTTTATTTCTTGTAAAAGTAACTTGCAATATAAAGTTTTGTAATTACAGATATATAGTGACGAAAAAGTAAAATTTCTAAGATAGTAAAATGCATTCCTGATGGAATTAGCCTAGACCTGCAAGCAATTTTTGCATTTGTACCTAGATGTATTGGGTTATTCTTTTGTATGTGACTTTTAAAGTGATAACGTTTAAGGCTCCCAATTTAATAAAATAAGGAATCATTATAGTGCTACGCTATTTTTCTGTGATTACCTACTCTTTGTCGGTGCATTTTCTTCAAAAATAACTGAGAAATAGATCTTCTTCGAAGACCACCGTCCTCTCCTTGTAGTTATACTTAGGATTACTGCGAAAGTCGTGGTAAACCTTTTTCGAGAATTTATTTAAAGCGAAACTATCAATGTTAAAAGTAGGAAGAAACCAAAAAGGGACGGTATTTTACAATTTGATTTCAATACTATAAGAATCGTTTCAAACGACTGTGTAAGAGTCAGTTTGAACAGGTCGGTTGCAGTCATCTTCCTTTTTGTTGTACGGACATCCTGCCGTCCTACCGCCAAAAGGTCGTGGGTTTATCCCCTGTAGATCACGCTTTTTTGTTACAGTCCCGGTTACTTTCTCTTCCGGATGCACAGATCCCGTTGAAATTTCTCCTAACCTCGCGACCCGCCAGACGTCCCCGCTCAGGGAAAGAACTAGACTAATATTGTTGCTGCTTTCTCGAAACAATTTCTAGTTGTCGCATCATCCAACCGATAAACTCGAAAAACGGCAATTCGTTGGTTAGAATTAATTATCAATTAATCGGTTAATGACTAATTTTAACAAACTTTCCAAACCCAGTGACACCACCACCATTTTAGCCAGCCATCCACCACCATCAACTTCACTATCTTGCCGTAAACAAGTTTTGCCGGGAGACAACTTCAGGCTACTTGCCACGCTTTTAACGGGAAAAAGCTGAAAGAGTAGCCCGATTCCCGTGTAAGCCAGAAATCGAAAGATGTTCAATCCCGTAGCTCTAAATCGGAGATGGGAAGGGGGTCAAAGATAGTAATGAATGAATAGAAACGAATTTCTAAATAAACTAATAGATGTTTTTTAGTATTACCATAACTTGAATAATTATTAAATTAGTCAACACCCATAAGCGATTACAAAAATGCAAACAAGACATTCATCATAATTAACAACATTTCTCACTCTAAAATAGGTTGTCCTCAAACTTCCAGTAAACCTTCACGATAAGCGGCCAATGGCCATTGAAATATCACGATTACGAGAGATTGACGCTCGATGTTGTTAAAAACCACAAAAATTTTAATCACTTCATTGACCTTTTCACAACTCACATAATATTTAATTCAACACAGGAGAGAGGGTATCTTTCACATTAAATGATGACAGGAACGAAACAGTTCCACCAAAACAGATAACGGGGTTCTTTGCAATAGCGAAGAGTTTTCCACAAACGACGGCGAACTTGCTACAACCACACGATCCCGTCGAAGCGGCCACTATGTATCCATTTTGATACTGAAGTCACAAAACGAAACGAAAATGTATGTCGTAAAAATGCTTTCCACTACTCGTGAATCTTACTTTATCTGATCCGACCAAAGCGGTCGTTTCGTATTTCCAAAACTATTCTTCAGAAACACACACAATACAAAAACTAAAAAAGGGCGAATTCACGGCGGATTACCTGGTGTTATCAGGTAAGCCTGTGCTGGCACTTGGCTTCGCGGCCCAAGCTATCCCGCACAGCGCTAAACTTAAACTCCCCTCGAGACACTCAGATTTTTTCTGACGCGTAAGCGTCTCACGAAAAACTACAAGTCACAGGCACACTGCAATATGAAGTCAAACACACACGGTAAATTGAAAATGGAAAGGTACCAGACGTTATTTTTTTTTAATGTCCATCCAGACATGAATCTGCACACGGCAAGCATTTCTTCTGAAAAACAAAACTCGAACGTAAACAAAAATTCCTTGAATTGATAATGACATAAAAATATACTAAAGGTCCATAAACAGTCTCAAACTAAAATAAAGCACGTTGTGACAATAAAAATAAATTAACCAACATTTCAAGATAGAATAAAATAAATGAATTTGTACGAAATGCAAATACTTCAGCGAAATTTAAAACACAGCCCGGATATATACGCAATGTTATAAAATATCATTACGCGCTATGGGTGCTGCTGTAAACACTCAATAATTGTACACGACAGGCCGAAGAGGCAAAAAGCCTGATATGTGTGCTGCCCTAAAAAGGCAAATGGCAATAAATGAGAATAGAAATTTAATAGCAAACAAGTAAGCAGTAAGTTCTTTGTCATGGGAATAAACCTTGATTTGAAGTACTTACCCTGAAACACAGATACATGCTCAATCAATTGGCAGTAAGTAGTAAAATTGATTTATTCGGAAAATTGATAATAACGTTGATCAACATGATTTTTTCCACAAGAACATTTTATAGCGACTTTAGTAAGATTTCACGTCCTGAATTCAAATATGTTGTTAAAAGTCTTCCATCAGGCACAGTTCTTCTTATACGAACTTTTGTATTTTTTAATTTTGGCGCTTTTTACAATTTTTTATGATTTAACTAAACTAAAAGCGTAAAGATCATCCTGACAATTGTTGTTAAGTGTGTGTTGAACTGACGTTCAAAAGTCAGAAACGATTTATACGCCACTACTTGTAAAAAAGTGTTATGAGCTTTATTTCAGGTGTAACGTTGGTGATTTCGAGAAGAACTGGGCACCACATATATGCTGTTTATCTTGTGTTAGACTTTCAGATTTTTGAGGATCTGGATCTCCGCTCAAGTTAATTAGCAAATATGGCAAATCAAAGTCAGCAGCAGTCAGATTACCAGATTCCATGCCTGATGGGATCTAATGATGCACGCTCTATGTACCAACAATTAGCAGCCTTCATGCGAGATCAGCCCCCTGGAAAAAGTAGATTTGGAGAACGTCCTTTTAGAAGAGGCAAGCTAAAAATCAGCAAAGAGTTAAACGACACAGAGAAAAAAAGAGTGGTGAAACGGTTGATATCCTCTCCAAAAAACTAA
>VTPC01000053.1:91801-123898 GCA_011009095.1 Ignelater luminosus
AAAAATATAACTGGAATATCTGTGGAGATTTGAAGGTGATTGCTTTACTGCTTGGATTGCAACTTGGGTACACTAAATTCTGCTGTTTCCTGTGTGAATGGGATGGCAGAAAGAGGAAGTCTTATTATATTCGAAAGCAATGGTCTGGACGTAAATCTGTTGTTCCTGGACAAACAAATGTGTTAAATGTACCTTTATTGAATCCTAGAAAAGTATATTTACCTTTACTGTATATTAAGCCAGGATTGATGAAACATTTCGTAAAAGCAACTGATAAAGATTCTGCTGAATTTGAAATTTACATTCCCCAAAGTTAGTGATGCGAAATTGAAAGAAGACATTTTTATAGGGCCACAAATAAGATTGTGATTGACGATGAACAATTACAGGAAGTTTCCTCTTCTTTTCTTGGAAATCATAAAGCAGTAGACTACGGTGATATAGTAATCTTGTGAAATTATACCAAGCTATGGGATGCAACATGCCCTTAAAACTTCATTTCTTGGACTTCCACCTGAACTCTTCCCAGAAAGTCTTGGAGCTATTAGTGACCAAATCTTGGCGCTATCAGTGATTAGCATGGGGATAGATTTCTACAATGAAATGAAGGAAGCAAGGCAAGTGGAGGACAACCATGCTGGCTGACTATTTCTGAACTACAAAAAGAGACATCCCGAAAGCAAAATGTTCCCGTAAATCACCATCAAAAGATTTCTAGGTAAACTAAGTTTTATATAATGTTGATTACGTAAATCAAATCGGTTTCCAGTCCATGGTCAGTTTTACTGCCGCCGTTGGAGAGAAAGAAAACAATGAGGTAAGCGCCATTCCTACTTGAAATGCAAAGTAATGAATTCCGAGCTTATCAGAGCCCGGTAAGAAACTTATATTGTTGATGCAGCTAAAATAGGTTTGTACAGCCTCCTTTAACGAAAACCTACGTAAATGGACACAGCCTGTCAACATTAATTCATTTGAGCAGACCTGAACAACCCATTAACTTAATGAAATCTAAAGTAAATCTTCTTTGGACTAGTTTACTCTTAGGTAATTTTCTGTTCCGTTGAAACCCTGCTTTGAAATTGTTTACTTTTGGAACATTCTATTCTGAATAGAGAAAGTTGTTAGTGGTCCACCGATTCATTAAAAGTAGGTCAGCAAGTCACAGTGTGTCTGAAGCTTTTGGTATGGGTGCTGCAGAATTTAATGACGTTGATAACTTTTCTACACCAGTTTCTGTATTGTTCTCCCCTCTTATATTATTTCCACTTCTGTCTCCAATTGAGAAAGGTCTGCAATATTTACTATCTCTGTCAAACCTCCAGTTGGGCTAAATCTGATAGCACAATCCATTGTCTTCTTTCCTAACTGCGAAAAGTTTTCGAGAATTTTTACTTTGTTGTCACAGTTGTATTTGCGTATTATTATGTTGATCAGAATCTCCATCTTTCTACTTTAGCTCTGCTTATTTTGTTGGTAGGTTTTTTGCATATCTTCTGGTTAGAATGAAGTCGTCAGGATTTCCATCCAAACGTCGCGAAATCAGTCTTATACCTGTCAGAACTTTTACTTTATTGCCCTAGAAATAGACATAGCTTTATTAGAGAACCTAAAAGCTGAAACCTGACTTCTACTAAATTAGTAAAATTTTTCTTCCATCAATCCTGCTGTACTCACTTCGTTAAGGAATTAACTTACATCTTCCTAGCGGTACTGAATCCAAGTTGACTGTGTTATCCTGTTGAAAAATTCATCTTTTTTCTCTGGTTGTATTGAGTTGAGCAGATTGCTGTATTGGATCTACCAGGAAATTTAGCGTTTTGTCCTGTCTGCGTCTGTACTATACCGCATTCTATTATTGCTGGCGGAGTAGTTTTTTTGAGGATGTGTCGAAATTTTTATTCTATCAATCCAATTGTGCACACACTAAAGAATTTGGTATTTTCTTCCTTGTTGTACTGGATTTGCTAAAATGTACATCCATCCTGTCATCTAGTCTGCGTTAAGTTAATTGAAGAACTCTTTTCTTTGCGTTACTAACTTTGCAAGATTCTATTAGTCATCTGTTGAATCCGGGATTTTTGTATTATTTGTATTAAATCTTTCAGGGTTTTGATCGTTACGCATGTGACTCTACATTAAATACTTTCATTATTTTTCTCTCGACTGTATTGAATCTGAAAGGAATTTGCTGGGCTTCACCTGCTAAAGGATTTTGTCTTCTAAGCTAAGTGTAATTTCCATTTTACTACCTTAGCTATACTGACTTTGTTAAGATATTCGACGCATTTTATCTTGATTCTGCCATTAATTCCAACTTCATTTCTTTTCTACCAAGTAACCTAATTAGTCATTACCCAGCAGAAAATTCCATGCTTAATAGTGACCTTTTATCATGCTGCTGGATTTAGTTGTTACTATCAGATGGTACCTGCTTTTACTGCAATCAAACTTTGGAAGAAAAATAAGAAAATTGGAGTGCAAAAATATCCAAAAGGTTTGAGTGAATGAGCAGACGTTTAGCTGTGGTTCTAAAGACAGTTCATCAGCATTAACATGCTAAAAGGCATCGTCCACAGCTCGAGCAGTGTAGTTGTATGTAATACCACTAGGTAGTGGAAAGTTTCCTATCTCGCAAATAATTTGTTTCCTAATTTCAAATGCATGAATAAAAATTTAGAAAACACATGACAGTCAGTGAAAAAATTTGTCCAAATAGTTTTGGTCGAGTTTAAAAAACTTTACATGATTGAAAGTCACAAATTTAACTTTTTTGTTGCTTTTATAACGAATAGAATAAATTTGAATTGTGCAATCACTAAATCATTACATTCTGTTAGAGGAACTGTAACAGAGATTCGCTCTATTAAGCTTGCACTAAAATTTTTTTTATTCAAGAGTAAATTAACCCAGATACGGATTAAAAAAGGCGTTGAAGTCATTTTCAAGCTTTCTTTCTATTTGTATTCATCAAATATCGGAGGATCCAAATAAAAACCGCGAGAGTAATATCCTGCTGAAACGGTCATCAAACAAATTAATGAACCAGATTGTTTTAGGTCGCTTTGTTTTGCAATTAAAAAGATATTTTATTCCTATCATGACCATCACAGTCATAAAAGCGTTCGTGATATAATGTTCATTTAAACATCAATCAAAATTTTTATATGCAATGTTACCTAATGAACTGCCATTAATGTATTAATTTCACTCGGTCAATATTTTATCAACACTAACAAGTAATTTCGGTGATTCTATTATTTTTTCCTTTTGTAGGGAAATGGATTTTTTTATTGCTTTTCTACATAATTTCCTGTTACACGTACATTTTTTGTTACCATTTAATATGTTCGTAAATATATTTTTTGCGCCTAAAAATTCAATTAAGTCCGTATTTACGAAACCCATTCGAAGTATTTTTTTATTACGAGCTTTTCAGAGTTTTTTCAGCGCGGATTTTTATAAATTCGCATTACCATAAAAAAAAGAATAAAATGAATAGTAAACATTTTTGTTTAATAATTTTTCGACATGCATCGTATGTTATTCAAAAACAGTATATCATTTGTCAAACTTAAATTTTCAACTTTGTATCCTCGTGTTTTTCGCTAGTCAATTTGTCATTCTCTAGGCGAAGCGTCAGGGAAAACCACAAAAGTCTCGAGATGAAAATGTATGTCTAAAACAAGAAGATACCTAAGAAAGGGATTCTGCGTCTAAGTTCGCGCCATCGAATTATCGAACCAATGCCCAGTAGCTCCTATATTTTATGCTTAAGATGTCATTCGACCGTCCCTTCTATTCATACCGACCTGGTTGCAAACGCCCTCAAAGTAGAATGTATTACCGAAAGGTCAGAGTGTTTCCATACGACATTTTCTCTTTACATATTACAAGTCAAGGCTTACGATCGGAAAGGCATTATGTTAATATCTTGTTGTTTCACTATGGTTTATTGAACCTGCAAAAACAGATTTTTATGTAAAATAAAAACCAAATACAAGTTACATTAATTGCTGTTTTTTATTACAGGACTTATTAACTTTTAAATAGGTTTTTCATTCCTTTTTACTAGGGTGTTTTTACTGTTATTAATAATTAAAGCAAAATATACAAAAAAGCTTTTTTATATTAATAATAAACAAATACACAATTATAAACGAAAAAGATGACCTAAAAGCAAAATCTAGTTATAAAATAATATTGAAGCTTATAGCATTATAATATACTATAACTTACTTAATGAATTCATAACATAAAAACTAATTTCTATAATGTATTTAGGAATTGAGAGTGTATGTGGCTTAAGACAAAATTAAGTTCAGGATCCCCTTCTTCAACCACAACTACTATAATTATTCAAAAGAAAGACTGCACAATTTTGCGTTGTGTCACTAAAAACCAATTTCAAAGGTAGTGGCATTGCCATGTGGATTTTTAAATTGCAAAACCATACAAAATTTTAGTTCAAACAAAGAATCTAATTTTAGAACTAAATTTATATCTCTCTAGCAAAGAATGAAGTAGGTCTTGAATGTCTTATGAATTTTAAATTATTTTATATTCTTTAATTATACATAAAATAGAATTTTTAAAAGGATTTTGTAACAATCATGACGTTTTAATATATAAAATTGTTACGTTCAAGGACTAAATATTAACAATAATAATAATAATAATAATACAACCGTTTGAAAGCGCTTTTAATGCTGCAAGTAGGTCACATCATCATGCAGGTGTCGCTAACTTCATTCTTATCTTCCTGTAGATATTTCTTACTGTATTAATGAAATACCATGCAAGATTAGTCGTGCTGTCATACCGTTTCATATTGTATAGGTTCAATTTAATTAATTAATTAATTAATTAAATAATATAAATGTGAAATGAAGCTTTGTCGTTTATAAAAAGTCTAAAAAATTAACAGTTGAAAGAGCAAAGAATATTAAATACTAAACGTAGCATAAAAAATTATATCAAAATGAAGATTGTAGGAGAATTGGAATTTAATCCGAAAAGAAAGGCAATTTGGCAACAGTACTAACGTATTAGAAAAGAAGGAAGAAATCAGTTAGTTACATGGAAGATGATGAAAACTTCCTGAATTCCACATTTTATTTTGTTTTTTGTAATTATAGCTTTTTTTCCATTTACTTATCTAATCAGTCAGCTTATGGAGCAACTCGAGGATAAATTATTTAACATCAAGTCGAGTGATTTCAATTCCAATAAGTGGAACGTTCTTTTCTCCTTTTAAATCAAGTTCAAATTTTAATTTTTTATTTTATTTTTTTCGTCTGGCAGATATGTTGCGAGGGTTGCGGTTTTCTTAGAACAGTCGTGTTCTTATATATGTTACGGCTAAAGTGCAAACTTGGATAGTTTATAAATTAGCTGGATAGTATATAAACTAATAAAATAAATAGTTATTTTGCTAAAAAACTATATTAGTTGATAGTTTCAAAACTAACTAATACCCTTTGCTAATTTGACTGACAAAGTTGAAAAACTAAAATAGCCAAATGTCTTGGTTAGTTTGTAAATCATCCAATTTGAAATGGGTAGAATAGTAAACTGCTTTCTAGTGATATAAAATAACCAATATCTTGGCTAGTTTATAAACTAATCCTCCATTTCTGTAGCTAATCTAACAAAAAACGTTGGGTTAGAATTTTCATGTTTTTATCAAATTGTTAGTTTAAATAATGGATCATACACAAAAATTTGTTGAAGCAATAGACAGTCTATACAAACAAAAAGCGAGTAATTCAAAAATATATACTAATAGTTATTACCAATATTGTGAAGACGTTAATGACCTTACATACCAGTGGGCCATTGAGTAAAAATAAAAGTTATTATTACTTTATGAAACATTTTGCTCTGCAACGAGTTGACGACGTCTATATTCTATTAAATAAATAATTGGGCAAATTAATAGCTTGCATAGATAATTTATATGATGTTATTAATGATTCCCATCAGTGCACAGGTCATGGTAGAAGACAAGTTACATTCAAACTAATTAATGAAAAATATTTAAATGTCACGCAAGAAATTGTAACCCTGTTTATTGAAGAATGCAAAACTGCCAATTAAAGAGAAATCAAGTAAAAAAGGGGATTGTAGTGAAACCGACTGTTTCAAATAACCTAAACTTAAGATGTCAGGTAGATTTAATTGATTTGCATACACGTCCTGACCAAGACTACAAATTTATTTTTGTGTATCAAGACCACTTAACCAATTATGTTTGCTTACAACCCATGAAAACAAAAACAGCTAAGGAAACAGCTTAGAATCTTTTGGAAGTGTTTATGGATTTAAATAGTCTATATCTACTGCAAAGTGACAATGGCAGAGAATTTGCAAACTACGTAAGTTTATACTGTTGTTGTCAAATTCAATTTAAAATCTGTTTTGGGGTTGCTAAATAGGAATTTTTAATCAAAAATAAAAAAATTTAAAATGGTTAGTCCAATTGGGGAATTTAGGCATTTATTTGGAATTGTATTGATAAATTTTCTTTCCAATGTACTTCATTGTTTATCATTTAAGTTATTGAAGAACTGGTTCGACTTTGGCCGAATTGTCGAATAGTGCATGGTAAACCACGACACTCGCAGTCTCAGAGTTCTGTCGAAAGAGCGAACCAGGATATCGACAATATAATATCGAGTTTTGAAGATAATTTTTATCGACTAGGAACTACATATTCATGGTGTACTAAACCAGTTATTTTCACCCAATCAATTTGAATTGTGTAAACAAAATTGTCTATCTTTAGAGGATATTTAGACTGATACAGAAATCTCGCTTTGAAGTGCTGTTAGAAATTTTTCAGTTTCTGGTACAACCCAGGACTATGTCAGGTGCCAGTATAAGAAAATATGTAGAAACAGAAAATGTAAATGTGTCTTTTTGGGATACTCATGCAATAGCAAGTGCCGTAATAGCGAACGATGCTATAATAAATAAATACACAGCACATATGTTTATGTATTTGTCATAAATATTTGGAAATTTGTTATTCGTTGAGGATTTTCGTTTATATTTAAATATATTTTTATTATAATTACACCACGTTGTCTTATTTAATTTATTGTGCACCAGAATCGCACCATTTAAAGTAACTAAAGCACATGTTAGCTGGTTTGTATAATAACCAGAAAATTGGCTATTTTATAATACCACCAGTTTTGTTGTTCATTCTAACTTACTAAGTTGGACATTTCATAAACCAGCCAAAGAAAATGGCTATTTTAGTTTTTTCGAATAACTGAAGTAAATTAGCCAAATGTTTTGGTTATTTTATAACTATCGACTAATATAGTTAAATATGCGTTTTCGATCAAACAAGCTGACGGTTTAGATAGTTCGTGCATTAACCAGTTACTCTACAAACTAGCCAATTCTACACATTAACCGTAACATATATAATGATTCTCGAGCAAAAAACTTGTGTTTGTAATCTATAATAAAGCGTTACCATAAATTGCAAAGAATAATACTGAAGAATTTTGAAAGCTAGCTTGACAAGATTGAAACAAAAAATAAATTACACAGGCTAAAAGCAGAAGCATTCTCTAAATCAAGACATTCAGCTCAGAAAAAGGCAAGAAGCGGAATTACCAAAAAAGCGTCCACGAAATAGGAAGTAAGCCACTTGCATATTTTTTATGATTATAAAGACTTCATACTTGTAAGATTTCTACACTACTTGTAACGCCAAATAAAAGAATTTGACTCAAATCAAGTTACTTTTTCAGAAAGAGTACAGTCATAATCTCGAATATGAGAAGTATTTTGGTCTAGTCAATCAAATTACAAAAGATTAGAATAAAGATTCCTTCTAAATGAAACACTGTATTTATCGCTGCTTGGCAAAATCCAAAACCATTTGAAGTGCATGGTTGTCCAAAAGCATTTATCTAAGCTTGGACCAACATTTTCAAGAATGTAGTCTTGTCCTTTTTTGGCACATTTGCAACAACACATCCACTCACAATTACAGTTTGCACATATCATGAAGTTATTTGCATGTATGACGTATCTTTTGATAAAACCGAGCCACTAAGACTATAGAACGAATTGATTTCGTTGCCAGAGAAAAAATAATATAACCAATTGCATGAGCTCAAGGGGTTCGTTCTAGAAGATTTTTCACATTTATTATTACAACTCAGAAGGGGAAATAATAACGGTGGTGACAAATTAGATGTAAATTTTGTAATGACAAATAACAAATAACAGCATTAACAGCAATTGTTGGTATTATTTCAATAGCATCGTGTTAAAATAAAATTTAATCCTTTGTGGACTTGTTGCAGGCTGTGTAATCATCAACCGAACTAAATTATCATTTGATAGTGCTGAGATGTATTGCAAATCTGAGAACATAAAATTTGAAAGGAACATGTTCGTGTACAGTTTTAGAGTACCTTTAGTTTCAGAATTCTGAGAAGAAACTTCCAAGATATATAAATCATAATTTTTTGTAAAGAGCTAAATATAAATGTGACTTTAAATTGGTTTTTAAGTGTTTTAATAACCATAAACAAAACGGACTTTTATGCACAAACTGTTTTTAATATAACCCAAACTAACTACATTAAAATTGAACAAAAAGTTCTTAAAGTTCCTACTACAAAAAAAATATCAAGGGAGTCATAAGATAAACAACTAAACAACTTAGTCAACAAATGGGCTGTTTCATTTTTTTTCTTTTATTACAAGATTCAGGAATTTAGATTGTTACAGCCTGGTGCAAAACTATTTTTCAAACTAGGTTACGACAGGAAACGTTTCTGGTTTGCATATTCCCTACTGATAACCAAGTGTTTGAAGTTTACAATTAGCTGAGTTGAGATTTCAATGCGTACCCAACAACCATTTTTACTAATAAGTATACTTTGAGTGAGACAATTGGCGATATGCCTAAAGTAAGCGTAATTTTTAGAGAAAACGTATGTATGAATTTTGAGTTTAGGGTTTATTTTATTGCATCTTTTTGGCATTGTCGCTTCTTGAGAAAGAAACATGCTCTATTTGGCAATTTTACCTAAATATGCGATAGTCAGGTTTACCAAAAGGGTTTTTGTATTATTATGGTATATTATTATTTAATTAGCATCTAAGTATTAACGGCTAAGTGGATGAGTCGAGTGATTCGTCTTTGCGCTTATTTTTTCCTTATTATAATTGTTAATATTATTCTATTTTATTTTATTGTATGTTCATGCTCAATCATCATGCTGGGGCACTCAAATAATTATAAAATGGCACCACTTGAAAATATGTGAGTTGCTACTAAACTCAAAGAATAGCAGCAAGAAAAAACTTCCTGAGCTAGATTAGACTTTGAGTAAGAGAGAAATCATGAAATAAATAGTGGTATCGAAAGTTTTAGTGACCAAACAGAAAGAAATAAAGACATCCAAAAGCAATGAAAAAAAAATGATGACATTGTACATGAACCAACTTTAGAAGAAATGAAAGCAGTAATCAGAAAACTTAAAAATAATAAAGTACATGGCTCCAATCAAATAACTGCCAAACATGTAGGAGAAGTGCCATATGAAAACCAGCACAAAGTAATATGTAACATGTGACACCTATCTACATATAGGAAAGACGTTACACATATGAAGGTATTGTTTTTTTACAGTCAATATGCCAGAACAATAGAGAAAAGGCATAATATTTAAGACACATAAAAAACAGACAATGAAGTCTGCTTCAACTGAGGCATAACCCTGCGGTAAGTAGCATACCTACATGATCTTTATCTACATTAATTAAGAACAACCTATAGCTACATCCTGAAAAAATTATACTTGTAGATGATCGTGAACAGACTTTCAGGTCAGGCAAATCAACGAAAGATGCAATATATATATATATATTAACTCGGTACGATGAGCTTTTGTTACGTCTGTGATATGGTAGGATAGGGACATTCGACTAGGAGTTTTTAATATTTATCTTTGGAATAGTAATTAATTAACTAGTAAATTTCGAATAAAAGTTAACCAATTACTTGCAGAACATTCGAGCAAAAACAGGTATAAATTTAAAAAATTGTACAAAAATTCAAAATAACTATTCTTCTGATCTAGTCAAGATTCTAAACAAAAGAAGGTACATGCAATATTCTTAAAACTATATACAAAGTACATAATATTACTCAGTCTTTTCTGAAAAACAAGAGTCATATGTTATCACTAGTGCTCTAAGCATACAAACCTATTACAAACAGTACAGCCGTAAAATGATTTTTTGTCTTTTTTGAGTTCGCACTTTGAACATCTTCCAGATTTTTCTTGCTTCTTGCCAGGTGGCTGACAATTTTCTTTATTTACTGTATCAATAGAGATTGCTGTTAATTCGGATATTCTTCGTTTGAGCGACAGGGACAGTCTGGGGTTAAGCTGCCTAGTCTTCAAATATGGAAGAGTTAAACTCAAAGCCAATTTTGTTTATAAATTCACGACGTCTGATTGGACTTCCATCATTATTTGAATTGTAAGTATGCGACGAAAGCATTTATGGATGCCGTAAAAAATAATGTTAGCGGCCATCTGCGGCTATAGGACATTCGTGCCTTTTCGAGGACTAAAAGACACTAATGGCACGTCTTTTTGAAACACAAAACATACAGCTCTTTTCAAATGGATTTTTTGTTTGAACAAATGTTAAAGGAATTTCCCTCTTATTTTTCGCAAGTGTGCAAACAGATGCCAATTTATACTCCTGCAATAACCTAGCTGTTAATGGGTAACTGCCAAACCAGTTATCGTACGTTATGTTGCAAGAGGACTTTGCAAACGACTTTTCCGGTTTGTTGCTGAAGTCAAAGGGACCGGGTGGTTGTTTGCCAACATAAACTTTTAGTTGGTTTGTTAGGTACAAATCGTCGAAAATTGCATCGTCATCAAAATGCCTCTAGCTTTTCATCTAAGGTAAGTCTCCACAAACATGTCAAAAACTGCTCCAATAGGGGCTAGTTTATCCAACTGCCTTCTATCAATCCTAGTCTTACTGTTGTGAAAACGCAAACACTGTAGCAACAAACCAAATCTCTTTTGACACATTGTCGCTCTAAAAATGTCGACCTCTCCAAGATGTCTGTCTCCCATAAATCATACACATTCGGTCTATACGATTTTAGAACACGTCCAAAAAGAGCTTCTAGTTTTTCTTTCGTAGAATTCAATAGAAGCTAGTTGTCAAAGCGGCTGTAATTTTTGGAGCTTTTTTCTTAGCTTCCTGCTTGTGGACCTCACAATGTTAGAAACAATTACATTAATGATGAAAAGTTTCCAGCATCCTACAGGTTCCTTGACATCCCTAAAAGATTGCTTTACTTCTGGTGGGTGTATAATAATATTTTCTGGTCTCGTTCTTATTTTTAAGTTTCCAGGTTGGTCAATCCATTTTGTTATTCCATCCTTGCCGACGTATTTACTCTTTGTACTGGGCCCTAAATTTTCCAACTCGTCATAGTTATCTTTATTTTCATCATCATTTTCTATTTCCTGTTCTGTATCTGAATCCGCTAATCTTTCACTAATGTGATCGTCTTCAGCCTCTGAATCAGCTTCCAGTTTTTCTTGTAACATTTTGTTTTCCCCTTATTTTGCCTCCTCCTATAGTTCTAATAAGCGTGTCTGTTCTTTTTCGTACCATGACATACTAAAGAACAAATAATTATTCAATAAAAAGCTAGAAAAGAATATAAAACAAGCTTAGTTTAAAAACCAAATTAAAAATTTGGGATATACAGTCAACTTTGCTTGTTACGGAATTAGTACGGTGAGGTATGACATGCAACAACCAACACTATCACACACAGCGATTACAACGGCTGAACTTCAATTGAATTTATTATGAACTCCAGCGATGATGCGACCTTTAAAAGTGGCTTGTGGTGTATTAAACCCTACTGTTCCGACTCCGGGTTAATATAATATAGCACTACATATTTTATTCATATATTTTAAGTAGGCGTTTGATGAGACTAATTTACAGAATGATAACAAAAATGACAAAATTTAGTATCCTAAAAAAACAATGAAGTTAAAAATATGACCTTTACAAACACAGCAGCTGCGAATCAAATTGGAAGGTGGACAACGGAAATACAAATAATGGCGCAGATGATGTGTAGTAATTATAAAAGTAGACCTACGACTCACATAATAAAAGGAAACAAAATGAAGGACTAAGCTAATGATCACTGAACAAAAACCAAACAGTACTACTAGGGAAGAATTATACTCTAAAGATAATATTTACAAACAAAAACAAACGGCAGAACAGTAGGTAGAAATATTTAGAGACTATGGTAATATGGAAAAATCAAAATAGAAGAGACAAGATACGACAGAGTCCAAGAAGGATGGCACTCAAACAGTTAAGAAGGCAGTGTTAGAAAAGATGTACCTAAGACGTTACTACAGATTCAAAGAATAGCAACAAGAAAAAATTTCTTAAGGTCGCTTAGACTTTGAGTAAGGGAGAAATCATAAAAGAAACAAACTGTTTCGGCCTCGAGGAGAAAAAGGATTTACGTATTTGTATTAGCGGCGAAGCAAGAGTTACCATCCATTTTAGGGACTTTCAAAGTTTAGTTTGTTCCATGAGTCCTTGAGTCCAATGAGAAATATCTAAGTTTCACTTTTAATGATTTAAGGTGCTGGTTTGTCATTGTTCTTTCCTAATACAATTCAATTTAGAAGTAAAATGAAGACAGACGCGTTTGTGACCCTAATGAAATGAGTTTGTAATCTTTTTGAGTCGTTCAACATTGATATTTCGTTTCGATCTAGAAAATGGTCGATATGAGTATTTACTCTAATCTCTAGAAAAAATGATGGTTTTATATAAATCTTAGCATTTCCGTTTTAAATAAATTTAAGGCAAACCAAGAATTTCCTTTTAATTGTCAATTGATTTTTAATGTTGATCTCGCTCTGCTTTAAGGCGTTTTTAAAAATATTTTTTATACACACAGCTCTCAGTTTGGATTTTAGTTTTATCAACTTCAACAATTACTGAAATACATAAGAAATTTTCAAATCGTGAAATACGATTTATTAGTATTACCAATGAACCGATTTCGTTCCAAAATTTTGATTTGGTTTTTCTAAACAGGTTTTCTGCATTTCCTATTTTATCTAGATGTTTATCTTTCCACAACATCCACATTGTCCGTTTTACTACAAAATGTCCCACTATTATCTTATAAAGCGATTAAATTTAATTACCACACCGTGCTGTCATTAATACCGGGTTACTGTCCTATTTCATTGTTTTAAGAGGGATGACCACTTTATAGCCTACGTAGAGAAATGTAAATTTTATTAAACGTTTTAGAGGCTTTCAAGAAAAATAGTGAATTTATGAACAATATAATAAACGTAAAAAGGGAATAAATAACGGTGCCTTTGAATATATCTAGTCCAGGTTAAATGTCAAGGCGTGGAGGTAAAAGTTTCCAGCCTCGCTTAGGATTATGCAAATTTTGAGGGTATAACTTGGTATTTGCATATTTCATCATAAGATTGACGTCATCTCTTAACAATAGATAAATTTTAAAAACAAATCAATGTTACCTTTACTTTAGAGGAAATTGGTTTTTCATTTCGCAGGAAATGAGAATTTACCATTTTCGTTTATTTTATAATAATAATGATATAACAAGGATATTACAGTCTATTTATTTTAGTGGAAATTATTTATTATTTCAAATTAATATTATTAAAACGAAAAGTCTCGAAATCTATTCATCTTTCCCCCTTTCATTTTTTATTTAATATTCCGAACGTATTCTGTAATTTTACAATTTTAAAATGTAAAAATAAATGATTAAATGAATCAGCCATAACAGATTGCAAACATTTAAAAAATTATTCCAGTTAGTTTAAACTCGTCAGGTTTTCAATCAGTTGACTTACCATTACCAAGGGGGATCACAGTGCTTATCGTACCAATCAATAGTTTAAGGGGGAACGATAGAAAACATTGATGGAAGACCGGCCTTTGTGCAGCTTTCTAACTCGACGAATACAGTTCAATTCGATCTTTACATACAAACCATAAAGTTTAATCTGAAAATAAACTCGTGCTCACAATGTGCAGGAGGTTTGGTGTTGATTCTCGCTATCATCTGCCGTTACTGATCTCACTTTTCGCGTACGTGATTCCATTAGCTTAAGCAATACAGATTCTGCACCCCTGTCAATTTAGACAAGGATTTTAAGACTATAAGGCTTCCTTCCTTTTCCCCCCGTTCTCCGAGGGAGCATTAAATTTTAATTTTTCTAACGCCCAACTTTTTTCGTTTAGGGCTTACTGTTATAATTAAGGGGCGTATTTCAGGTAAATGTGTGCCAGCTAGGCCTCCCTCTAAAACACACGCAACCGTGACGCTTTCGCACCCAACTCGGAGATAAGTCCCGAAATTCCGTTTCTCCAGTAAGTATGTATACAAACAAAACGTATACGGATAAGATTAAAACACGGCGAACTAGCTCAAGCGAAAATTAATTCCAACATCATTTTCCACAGTTCCTGAATAACGGTTACACTTTTAAAATTATCGATTATTTCGTTAAAGAAGTTCGGTGTGGAACTAGGGCAACCTATTGTTGCTCAAATTATCGCCGAGTTGTATTTTACATTCCGCTAAGCACACGCAGGCTGGGAGAAGTTGGCAATCGAATTATCGTCACACTTATACAAACTTTGGAAAGCTCGATGCAGTCACGTTAAGATTTACGCAGCTTTTCAAATGTCGAGAGCTTTTAAGCACAAACAGCTTACTTAATATATGTATTACTTCCAGTCCGGATTTTTTCGATGCCGCAATTTAAATTGTTGATTATTCTCGCAAGAGAAGCTTCATATTTTATATTTTAAGATTTTTGCTTTTTTTTCTTGTAAAATGAAAAATTTTTAACGTGTGTGTTTTCGGGCAGAATAAAAAACTTCTTTTGCGCTGTTTCTTTCCAGGAGTTTTTTATGAGGGACTTTAAGCATCTTCAGAGATCAAGATTTGTGTGTATGGATTCCGTTTACGTTACCGATAGCAAGCTTATACTTTCTTTTGCTTTCAATCTAAGAATAGAAATAATGAGCTAAACTCCAGACGTTCGTTAATGGATATTGACATGCTACTTAAATTCTAAAAGTTTGAATGTTTGATGATAGGGACATCAATTTTCATTTTACGTTGAGACGTTCCTGTAAATAGTTTTTCAAAATACCAGCACTTTTATTTATTTAGGTGTAGGAGCTAAAATATTAAAATTATCTTTGAAATTGTCAGAGATAATTCTATATTCCTTAAGGGTTTTTCTTGCTTCTTTTGTTTATAGCCTAAGAAAACATTGCGAACAATAGTGTGTATCAAAAACGAAACTTTTCTTACACCTTTTAGCCCTCTTCGTTTAAGAAGTTTACTTAATAACTGCTAATCACTTTCTCATATAACTTTGGATCATATAAAGCGCGAAGTTCCTAATCTACTTGTAGCAAAAAAATACAAAATTCTAAGAGCTGCTGTACAGTTTAGATTAAGTGAAACAGTTACCAAAACACATGGACCAGATACATACCTTACAAAAATGAAAAAAGGTTATTAGTCAAATGGAGTATAAAGACAGCTGTAGGGAGCAGTTTCCAATCCACTGATAAATACAGGAAGATCTGTTTTCATCTTTGCCTCAAGACTGAACAAAGTTCGTCACTCAAATGTGCAGAAAATGTATCAAACAAATACCTAGGTAAAGTCAGCATAACGGTAATATTTTGCTCTTCTGCGGCAGTCGATATCACTCCTCCAATAGTAATTTATACTTACACGTCAAGTGACATCAAGTCAAGTCAGTTATTCCCCGCAAAAGGCAGGATGCTGTTTTAAGCACCAGTGTGCTTCTTCAGTCTATTTGTAAACGGTTGGTGGAGTAGCGTCCATTGTTCACGCTCATTGACCCGATCCTGTCGTAGAAATTGATTGTAATGCTGGCAGGTGAAGGGCCAGCATGGATGATGGTGTGGTGGCGTTCGGTTATTGGAGCAGTTGACAATGTTGGTGAGCGATTGTAGTCGGTAACGATTATAATAAAGAAGTAGACAACGTTTTACGAAGAAGGCGCGAGGTATGTGGTGGTGGTGGAGAGATCCGTGGCAAATGCTTTTACGGCATTCACCTTCACGACTAGGGAAAACCGCTGTAAAACCCTAGTGAGAACAATGCAAATGTAGCGCAAAAGACGCTAACTACGTCGCTTGGTTGAATCGCAGAGGACTGTGGGTGAGATTTTATTTGTAGATGAGTGGGCTGTCGAGAAGTATGCCCATCAATTCGGGTATGAGATTTTCTGCATGTCTCATCTTGACAGAAAGCGGATGTTCTGTTTTTTTAGATGTTGAAGTTCTGAGAATGTCGACTACGTGCTCTTCTGCAGATGGCCCTCTTTTTCTGTCGGAGTCTCCTAATTACATATGGCAGTGCGGAGCCGAAGACGTTAAATCGGTAGTCGATCACAGGCCTGATGAAAGTTTTGTATGTGTTTAGCAACGTCCGTGCAGCGCTTCAGCTTATCACTTCATCTCAGCTTGGGGGTGAAGGTGATGCCAAGATTTTTCACACATGGCGAAAGTTGAAGGCGCGAGCCCCACAGTTCCAGGTAGATATCGTTGTAGTCGAATCGGGCTGTATAGGTATAACTGCAGTGGTGGAATAAAATAAGATTGGTTTTTTGCGGGCTTGGTTTGACTCCCCAGTTTCGGAACCAAGTCTCCAGACATCCTAGTTCGTACGCCAAATTCTCGATCCCTCGGCGGAGCTTCAAGACGCCACGATGTCGTGGTTGTAAAATATGAAGAGGAAAAAGACGAGAATGGACCCTTGAAGGACGCGAGCTCGCGACGTGTACACTCTTGGCATAGCCTGGTGTACTCGTAAGCGATGTTGACGAGCGGACAGACAGCTGCCGATTATCCTCATGAAGCAGGCGGAGATCTCGGCGACTCAAAGATCATAGAGAAACTCCTCGTGCCAGACCTTTTCAACTGTCTTCTCAGTGTCAAGAAACGCGGCCTTTACGCCACGTCTAAAATTAAAGGCTACCGAGACATCGGGCTTGATGCTCTGGAAGGAGATTGCGAGCGTCTAGGTGGGCTCGTAGTCTATTTGTCAATCTCTTCTCAAACATTTTACCTAGGACGTTGAGAAGAGATGTGGATCGGCAAGGAGTTGGGTTGGTGCGACACTTTCCTGATTTGTGGATCATGACAGTTTCCTCCTTTCAAGCAGAAAAGAAAATATCCGCAGCGGAGACAACTGTTGAAGATTAGAGTGAGTAGAACTATGGTAGCCCGTGACAGATGGCGGAGACCTCTTCTAGGAAGAGACTCGTTCCCCGGGGCGAAATTCTTGCCAGACGCAAGGGCCTCGACAGTTTCTTTCTCGAAGATGGAGCTGATGATGTCTAGAACCGGTCCAGGAGCACCGGAGGTGGAACCTGAAGACGGAAGCAATGTCAGAGTCAAGGCTGACATTATACTTGACCATATGGAGTGCTAGAGCATCAAATAGTAGATGGTCAAGCGGTTGATGGACTGCTTCTAGAACATTAGAGAGAATGTTTGCCTTGTCCAAAGGATCGGCAATTATGTTATCATTGTAGTTGAAATAGGATTGCTGGTAAGCTTTCTATCCAGTGAGGACTTTGAGTTCTTGCCAGAATTTGGCGTCGTCCCGGTGATCCAGGTTCGAACAGGCTGCCGACCAGCACCTGTCCTTTATTTGGGTCACATACTGACGGACGATGGCGTTGAGTCGGTTCCACTGTTTTCACTACTGGATCGTGGATGCAGACGAATTCTCTGTATACGCGTCGCTTTTTGCGAATGATTTCGCGCAGGAAAGCGGGCAGAGGGGGCTGCCTGGGATTGACGGTCCTCTCGGGTACAAAAGCTTGGACGACTTCTTAGAATACCGAGGTGGCCTGTTGGACAGTGCCTTTGATACCTTTGATTCTATCCACTGATTGTAGATCTTGGGGAAGGTTGTTTTCTACTTGGGCTTAGAACTCTTCCCACTGGGCGTTGTTCCAGTCTTTGATGGTGAGACAAGCATCATGGGAATTTGGACTTTCAATAATGTGGAATCGGTGACCATTGACAGGTGATCGAAGGCGATAGGGCAGCAACAGTAGCAGGAGTTTGGAAGTGAGAGCTTAGGGCGTCAGTGACGACATGGGGAAACATGATAAAACCAAAACTAAAAAATGTTTTTTAGTTTTTTAAATAAAGGACTATCTACATTCAAACAAAAAGTTTGAGCTTATTATGTGAAGAATTAAATCTGCAGCATCTTTTATTTTATACATTTCTTTCTAAAATGAAAACCGAAATAGAATTCTAAGAATTCTAAAGATTTTACATAAGAAATCCCTTCAATGAGTCGGGATAACACTTAGTTGTTGGCTGTTTCTGTATATTAGAAACGATTGCGAGACATGGAAGGAAATATTTCAAATGGTTTACGTTTCTCAAGCTTTCGTGCCAATGCAAGAAAATATTCCTACACTCAGTAGATGACGTCCAAAGCTACTGAATTCAAATCTTCATGTCTTCGTTATACTTTGTGTCACCAGTTAGCTCCATATCGCCTTTTCAGTTCTGTTTACATAATAAATTGAGGCTAGTCTCTCCTCCTAAAAACGTGTTTTTCAGTTTTTTTTTATCTTGTTTGCTTTTCGAAACTTCCTTTCCATGTTTTTTCAATGTTTTTGTCAGTTTGCTTAATTCGTTCATCTCAACATTATACAGCTCGTTCTATAATTATTATTAATCCGGACACCGACTATTGCGGTCATATGGTCGTGTAAATTGCATCCCGGAGTTCAAGTTTTCTTCTTGAATTGACACCGCGGTTGATATAGCTTTGCACTGTATACTATAAAGTGTATTGGTTACATTACATTACATTGCATCTACTATAAACTAGAAAATAATAAAAGTTTTATGCTTATACTATGTTAAAGGCCTTTCACGTAATTTCACGCAAGATGCGCAAAGAAACTTCCTACATCAAGGAACGCTTATCGAGTTATGGGAGAAACCTACAGACGACACCTGTAAAATGAGAAACGAAGAACGCTAACTAACAAGCAACGAAATGACGTAAATCAACAATTTTTTTTTCCATTTCGGGAAAATTGGTTGGCTAGAATATAACAATAGTTTGATATGAAAGCTTGTAACGATACTATCATTATTTTATAGTTTCAAGAATGATTTTCCAAATACACTCAGTGACATGGAAATTGACGCTTTTTACAGTTTTTTGAACTTTCTTTATCGGCGTCTTTCTTTCAATTTTTAGTTTCTTTTGACTGTTAATCAATGTTATATCGATTGTTATCATTTTGAAAGTGTGATTACGCCTAGAGTACGACAACAAGGAAGTTACTGTCAACTAAGCGAATTCGAGACCAAACCACCATTACAACATGTTATGGGATAGGAAAGGCCAAGAATGACACACAAGAGGAACCGGAGATCAAAGAAGGGCAAATGAGGTGCAGGACCATCTACTTCAGATAATGGCACTAAAGGAATGGGTCTCTACTATAAGATTAATTTCTGACAAATGGATTGGTAATGAGGGCTGTCCCACAATACTCCGAGCAGCTTACCCTTTGAAATTCTGTCTTTTGGCTTGATATCGTATCAGCTACTTCTTGTGTTACCGTTAATGCTTCACATCGGAAGCACCGTTTGGAGTGGTGTAGGCTTAAGACTAAATGGGAGTCTCGAGTAGCACAGAGTGGTATTCAGCAATGAATCTCGCTTCTGTTCTCGACAACAACGTGGAGAAACACGCCATCTTCAATTTCTTGTCGAAAGGTCTGTGCACCAAACTACGGGGATTACGGTTTAGGCATCTATTGTTCATGGGGAAAGGTCCCCATTGGTATTCTTTTAAGGCACATTGATACCCCAGCAGTACATTCGGGAAGTAATAGAATCCCATTTACTTCTCTCCTTGCAGAGGCTGGAAAATCCGTTTTTTTAGCAGGATAATACCCGTTCCCATGTTGCAATAACTTCTTTAAACTGTTTACAAAATGCCCAAAACCTTATGCCGTAGCTACCAAAATTTCCTGATTTGTCGCCAGTTGAGCATGTGTGAAATATGATAGGTAGGAAACTGAGAAATCTAGATAATTCTTCACAGACGCTGGAAACTCTCCAGCACGAGCTGCAAGTTATTTGACGCAATATCTCATACGTAAAAGACATAAATCACCAGGCGCAATCCATGCCATAACGAATCAGGAAGTGTATAACTAATGTTTTCTGAATATTCAATAAATTACAGTAGCCTTTAACTTTTTTTATGTTAAAAGCACGAAATTGACTGTTTATTAAAGTATTTTGTTTCCTAATTCCGAATTTGCTTTCAGGATTTTTCTATCGGGCAAGAATTTGAATATTCTTGGGAAAAATCTCGATGGGAGTCCATGGACTGTATTTTCAGAGACATATTACACATCACATCTTCATAATTTTCTAATAACTCAGTTACAAGTTACAGTTACAGTTTGCCGGAATATGATTTCCAAAAAAATTTACTACAATGTTTTTCAATGAGGGTCGTTCATCAGATTTCTTATATGAAACCTCAAGAAAATTTGTTCTTTGATTTTTGCCTCACTTATTCTTAGGAACTTACTTTTTTGGTATGCAAAACCCTCTTCATCACGATTTATGGCCTTAGCAAATTTCTTCATCAGCCCAAGTTTTATATTAACTTTTGTTGTGTCAACCAAAGGAGGCATTCTTTCTCCCAGATGTGAGATCATTTCTTAGAGGCTATCGGTTTTTGTAAAGTGGTTTTTTTTATTCTTGTTATTCCGTTTGCATAAAAAGCAACAAAACTTAGTATATTCTAGTTGCAAACTAAGCACTAAGGCTATTATCTTTAGATCACCACAAATATGCCATTTGAAGTTATCGTAACCCTATCTTTACCACGAGAGTGCGCGTATCTTCATATGTTTTTTTTTTATATTCGCTGCACTATCAAAATAGATGGTTTTTCGTTGCCATTATGCAAAAGTATTGCTTTTAAATTAGTTTTTGAAGAGTCTGTAGAAAGCCTCCACTTTTGCGGATTGTGTTACTGTCTCATTGCATCCAGCAGAGTTCACATCGCTGGAATAAATTAAGTGACCGTCCATTAAAAACAAAGTGTTACTGCTTGTGACGGAAAGCGCCTATTGATCACTTAATCCAGCAATGCCATTCGTTTTGGGTCTCGAAAGTAAAAGCTCCTCCTGACACTTTGAAAGATTCAGATCCCGATCTAAGTCGTTTAAATCAGCTTGACTTAATTTCTGGAGCTCTTCAGACTCATCTGCTAGAAAATCAGGGTTTTCTCCGACAGTTTCTTCCTTGAGATCTGCAATCCAAGTTGTAAGTGGAGTAGGAACTAGTAGTTCTGAATTTCTTGTTTCATTTTTGTACCAATAATCTTTGACATACAAAAATAACAGTCTGTGCAATAGTTTTTGAGGTCCCTCTATACCATTGGAACTGCATATGGCATGTGACGTCCTTTAGCGTTGAGCCAGATTGTAAGTAGTACAGGTAATAATTTTTCTTCGCTGGTCTTTTAACGTTACCTCGACACAAACATTCTACATTTAAGAAAACTAACCAGAAAGCAAGATTAGAAACGAAAGGGCAAAATTTTGTAAAGAAGAAAGGTTCTACAGTTATTTTAAAAGCCAACAATTCCTATTTGATTTTATATTGTTACCATTCTTGAGTAATCTGCTTACTATTATTTAAATTATATTAACTTGACTCTAATTAGTAATTGCTTTATTAAAATAATTTGATCCAAAGTTATGATAATTGTATTTAAATACAATTTGACAGTTAGAGGTTAATTTTTAGAAATTTTCTCTTTTATTCTAATATTTACTAAAACAGTTCCCTATTAAATTTTTTTTCAAGCACAGACAATTCGTAATCTTTAAAAAGCAAAGAAGAAAGTTGTTGAAAGTTAAAAAAAGTCCAAAAAGACCTAAGATTTACTTTAACACGGGAAGTTTTTGTAAAAGAACCGAAACTAAATGAAGTCTTTTTAGTTTAGTTTTTCTTATAATTCACCAGCGGGTTGAGAAGATTAAAACAAAACTAAATTTTAAATTTTTCATTTGGTAGTATTACACTGTGAAACATGCTTGCTTTGAATAAAAAGCGAAAAGGAAAATTAATAAAGGCGAAATACCATATTAATACGCAAAAACATGTTTTTGACGTTCTTTTTCCACAAGGCAAAAAATTTCAATTTTAATTAAGTACAACTTTAAGATCTTTATTTAATTTAATAATTATACACATTTCAGTTTTCTTGGCTTCTTGCAAAAGTTGCATTTTGTATGCGAATATCTATTCGTGAGAAGAGACTGACGACGACGACGACGTCGTCGTCGGTGGATCGTCTTTCAAAATTCTGAAAGCTTTTTGCTGTCTTTCATACCCGAACTCTGAGCGAGTATTTTGTATGAATTCGCATTTATTAATTCGAGCCGAATATAAAAGGATACCGCCGAGTTATTTATAATTAAATGTGAAAATTCAGTATGCTCTCGGATTCGGAAGAAAATTTTTGGACTTTGTTCAATTATTCACTAACGAGATACGTCTCTTATTAAATTCAGTTTATGACGTACTTTCCCTCTCGACTTAGAGAAGCGCTACTTAATCATACAGAGCAAATACCCTACCACCAGCTTGTTAATCCCATTATCCTTGACTAAGATTCGCGGTTTCCCCCTTAACCTATATATGATGCATAATAACGATTCATTTAATATAGTTAACTATGCTAAGTTAAGCCGTTTTAGTAAATTTCCCATCTCATTAAGCTTATTATTAGTAAAAAGAAAATTGATCATTGCTTAACAGTATACACTATTCATACATAACCTATTAGATGGTATATTCAAGTCTGAAAAGCAACTGACTGTAAGGAGGTTTATGATATTTTCACAAAAATACAAGTTCAAGCAATAAGGGGCTCTTTTCCAAATGCTGAATAACACAAAAGCTTAAAATGGGAAAAAGGATTTTTCGTTTTGTTTTCATCCATCGTCTTCAGTTACTAGAGAGATCAAAAACTGCATACTGGAGAAACAGATTGTCGCTTTTTCCTTTATTCCATGCTGTGTTTTACACTTTTCTTTTTACACTAAAGAAATCCAGAACTTAAAGTCAGAAAAACAAAAAGTTTTCCCACAATTTATACTTGCTGAACAAATAAAACAATTTTAAATTAAATAAAGGTTCTTCTCCTGCCCTATTTCCTTTTTTTTTAAAACAAATGTTTTTAAAAATTGTTTTACACTTAATTTTGCCTTCTACTATATTTATTTTAAATCCCAAAGGAAGAAAATTCCCAAATTTGAAAAATATCAGTGTATATCATAGAGGAAATGATTCAGATTTACTCAGATTTATTAAATTTACTCATGAAACAAGATAGCGTCATAATAAAGTAAAAGTTATCATATATTTCGTTACTCTTTCTCCAACAGCGTTAACTTAACAATTTAGTGTCAGTCTTTCGATCACTTACTTCTTACTAAACCGTTTTTAACTTCCAGTCTAATAAAAATAAAAGAAGTGTTCACTTAGTGGTAATTAATAAGTCGCTACATTCAGATTTCGATAGCGTAACTTAGAAAGGCTCTGTCGGAAGTGTGCTGTGGATCTAGGCTCATTTTTAGAAAGAACAGCAAATTGAGCAAGTATTACAAGATTCACAAAGTCGGGCGTAACATTGTTGTGTGTGCATCGTACACCGATAAAGTAACATTATTTACAGGAAATTAATTTGTTAATGAAGAACTCTACAATCTAGAAAGGAATAGAATAAAAATAAAATTGACAGAGCTAAGGTCTACTAGCACAAGCTGGACTTAAACTAGCCTTGGTTATTACCTTATCGTGTTAGAAAGAAATGTAATGGCTTCAGTATTGCTACCCTGGAAATTTATGGTACATTAATAAAATGTCAGTTAACATTTTTCACTTTACTAAAGGCGAAGCGTTCTTTAATTTCAGTAGTAAAATAGTTACTATCAGTACTACCACCAAGCCGATAAAGAATAATATTTTATGATGAATAAATCTGTTCTATTGACAAGTTGTTAAACTGAGGCGTCTCGAAAAGGCGATAAGATTAGCTGTGTGAAGAAGATGAAAAAGCAAAAGAGTTCATGGAAAATTACGTAACATAGAAAGATGGAAAAAAGGAGCTAGAAGACAGTCACTAAAAGAATATAAAATATTTTAGGAGAAGTGTGTTTGTTTTAACAGAAGACATCGTAGGTGCACCGGAAGTGACGATAACGACATTTTGGATGGTTTTTTCTTAGTTTAGAACAAAACTCATATAGGCGTAGACAGTTAAGCTTTTAGAAGCTTTACATTTTGTACTTGCCCATTCTAATGCAAAAGCGTTTGCGATTATTTTGGGAAATAATTTGTTGCCTGCTCAGGTCTAAGATTTTGTCGATTGCTTTAAAGAGACCTGGACAGGTAAATTTAAACATCACCTCACCAACGGAATTTATCCATATTTCCACTTAACATGTAGAGCTGTTATGGGATCGTTATCGAAGACGACCATTGACTAACAATTTATAGTAAAAGAATGGAATCGCAGCTTCTTACCCCAAATTAAATCAGAAAAGCCATCCATTTGAACTGTTCTAAAGTCAGAAATCTGAAAGGAGGAAAATATGACTAAATCAAAACTAACAGAAGGAATCACAGATAAGAAACCTCTAAAGAAAAAAGATAAAAATCTGAATGTTCGACTCATAAACATTTGCAAAGACTTCAATACAGATAAGATAGAGACCCATTAAGAAATTTTGCTTTAGTCATTTGTAACAAAGAAAAACCTAAAAAAGAGGCCTAATGCCCGTTACGAATGACGGAAGATGTTCAATCACGTAGCTTCAAAGCGAAGATGGGCGTGGTCCAAGTTAAACTTACCTTTAACGAAAATATAAAAGCTCACACTCACAGAAACTTTAAATATGTCTTAAAGACGGTAGAGACTAAGGGCGCCAAAAGATAAAAATCAAAAGGAAACTTACGCAGTTTCTCGTAGGTTAACACCCTGTATATGGACTTCTCACAAAATACCATTCTGTATATGGGTTCTCACAGAATAACACTCTGTATATGGATGCCTCAGGGAATAACACCCTGTACTCGAGACAGAATGTTAAGGTGCACTCTCTCTCTCTCTCTCTCTCTCTCTCCCTCATAACTTAACATAAAATAAACATTATAAAACTACAGCCTCTCTCTCGTTTTTCAATAATCTTTAACAATCTTTATACACAAAAATAAATATTATCTTCGCTACTAAAAGTCAGAATTCCAACAATACGGTACCTAAATTAATTAAAAAAAAAAAAAGCAAAGCTTATATAAATAAAAACACCAAATTTAAACTACATACACATCGAATTATTTTCATACTTTAGAATAAATAAAACGCATATAAAAAATAGGCTAAAATGACGTTATTACATGATATTGGATCTGCAGGATCTGTTTGACAAATACATTTAAAAATTTGTAAAACAACACAAAAGAATCAATAAGTAAACATTTCATAAAACAAAATTAAACATGGTTCAAAACCATCGTAAATGTTAAATATACGTAACTGGATGTATTGTTTCAAACGAAAGGACAAAAAGGTATTTGAGAATGTAAACAACCTAACCATACGTAATATTTGACAGTTTTATTATTTTCACGATAAATACCCAAAACACTTAAAAACAATAAGATACAAATGAATATTTAATATGAAAACATTTTGTCTTGCACTAACATGGAGAATTCTTAAATTCCAGTATCATTCTAGAGCTGACGGTAAAATCCATCAAATATCAAACGACGAGAAGGGGTGATTCCACACACACTGTATTTTAAAAGCACTTAAATTTCCACATATCACAAAACTTTAATTTTAATTGAAAAAGAGCACCATTTCAAGCTGACGACATCCAGGATGCGATGAGTCCATCCAAAATAAATTCATGCCTTACACAAGGTAAAAGATACACTAAAGATAACGGAAGATTTCCCGATTAGCACTCAAAATGTCTTTAAAAACGAGACGAAAAGTTTTCAGTTCCTTCACGTGAACATAAAATACACTATAAACGACGGCAAAATCCTACTCAGCTTGCTGTAGCTACACAATCCCAACTGTGTGGTCAATAGCTATCTTTCGATACGGAAATAACGAGACGAAAATAAACAGGAAAACTCTTTCCACTACACGTGAATTCCAAAATTATTTAATCCGACCAAGGAGGTCGTTACTGTATTTCCAAAACCAGCATTCGAAAACACTCACGATACGAAAAACTTGAAAGATAAATTCATGGTAGATATTCAACTTTACGTCAACAGACAAGTCGGGCGAATGCTTTGGCCTCACGGCCAAAGCGGTCTCGCTAAGCACCAAACGAGAACTCTCGGAGGAACCTTCCAATTTCTCCAACGCCTAAGAGGCTCAGACAAGAAGCCAAAAGTCAGACATACGCTGCACTATAAGATCAGGTATATAAAGGAATGTCGTTGATGGAAAAGTTTTTACCCTCATCGTTCGGATGTGAACCAGACTTTCTTGCGAACATAAAGATACTGAAACATAAAATTTCTGCAAACTGATAAACTATAAAAATGTTAAGACGTCTAGGAAACGATTCTATATTGAAATAGAACACGTACACATGGCGATCATAATATACCTTAACAAATTTGAACAAAATATTGTTTAGCAATATAAAGAATCCAATAAACGTTTTAAAACAAAACGAAGTAATAAATTAATACGAAATGGAAATACAAAATTTGAGGTAGAATCTGATTGTGTACGCAATATTAAAAAAATGACATTACACCCTCTCTACTAAAAGGGAGTTTCTTTGAGACACTTCCTTAGGCTGAAAAGCCTAACACAATAATAACTCTCTAGTTCAAAAAAAGAATAAAAAAAAATGATACTAAACCAAAATGAAACCAATGTCCAAACGAAACGCAAGAATTTGAAGAAATGACATTACAAATTTAGAATTGTTATTGTATGTTTCGGTATCAATGGGTTTCTTACTGGCCTAAATTATGTGCACCTATTGCCACCATTTTTTGGTAACAAATACTGCTTGTTGTCGATATTACAGTATTGCCAAAAACATTTCTATATTGCTGACTACATTGCCGTATTGCCATATAGTTATCAGTGTCAAGATTCCTTAAAGTTATATTGGCTAGAAATAAAATTTCCGTTTTTTTTAGAAATAACAACAATAAGAATAACCAAGCATTGAATGTTTTGCCTTTGATAGGTATTATAGAAAAGAAAACATACTGTAGTATCCTAGCGGCTTGTTGCAGTATATTGCAAATTATTGCTAAGTACAGTTTATTGCCAAATATATTACGGTTTGTACTAACAGTTAAAACAAATGCAAAACACAAAGTTATTGCCATATATGGCCGGTTTATTTTCTTATATTGCCCTATATTGTCGAGTTATTGTCGAGTTATTGCCGCCTATTGCCGTTATTGCCTCTATACTACCGGCAAAATGTACACTTATTGTCATAAGTATAAAACCTCAAGTATGGTATTGAAATAAATTTGTTTAATATGACTACATATCATTTTGACTAGAGAAATTACTTTTCGACGCAACACACTATCGGAAAATTGTTTCCAAATAACTGTTTGTTGTATTGTAGTCAAACTATTTCGCGCAACCCAGCGTAGACCAAACGGCGGCTAATCATCACGCATCAACGATTTGAACAATTTACACAATTAATATGTTGAATTTCATATACAGAGTTCAACAATGAACGGTATGACCTACTATAAGGAAACAATCACAACTTAAAAATTCAAAGAACTGAGTATAGAGTAACATCCTTTAAGAACAGCTTCTGGTGTTGCCTAAATTTTATTAAGCGCGATTTTGTAATTTTTAAAACTTTGAAGTCCACCCCTCGAAGTTTCCAACTGTTTTTAACAATATTTTGCAATTCTGGATTAGAAAAAGTCACTTACGATATCAAACAGCAAATTCAAAGCTATGAATTAAAAAAAACGATGTGTTACCATATGGTAACGCTAGGAAGTTTTAGAAGAATTACATATGGTAAAAACATAATAATTATTATGAACTATACTTTACAAATGTGTAAAATCTAAAATATTCTACATCAGATATTTCAAAGCAGTCCCGTGTCGTATTTCGTACACATCGTGCGAACTGAAGAAAAACAGCCCTCTACTGCACACCGCCTTTTTTTACCTGGAGTTGTTCTAAAACTCGGTGACCTGTTTGATTGTATCTCAACTCATCTAGCATACGACTAGAAGAGCAGCTGCCTGTAGAAGTAGACGGCTTGCCTAATACTTTTGGACAGAGAGCATAATGTTTTTAAATACGTAATAGCTATTTTTCGCGAAAATCGAATTAAGCTATATTGTGTCCTAATTTCTTGTATAGGTAGACTACTACCCCTTTCTGCTTTTTATTCCTATCTTGTATCTGTTCAGACTTCCGCCCATTAAATTTGTGCCACCCATATTAGAATTGTAAAAGCCTATTAGGTTCGGTCTGGGAATGTATATAATAGATTTTTCAGTTTGAGAGTTTTACGTCTTACATTTCCCATAGGTTTCACTTCGTGACAAGTTGATACAAGAGTTACAACTCCGTTGTCAACTTAATTTGCCAAAAGAATTCCGCTAGGTCTGTCAATGGCAGTCTCATAGGTACCACTTTTTTTCTATGCAACAAATTTTTTCTTTGTCAACTGACAATACTTTTTTGGTATAGGATTTTTCCGTATTGTTTCCGTACCATCAAAACCCCGTTCTTTTAAATACTTTAGCAGATTTATTCCCCTGAATAAATTGCCAAAATATAATTTATTTGGAAGATTTCGTTTTTCTTGTGATCAGTCATCAAGTATTTGTACAAATGTGGCAGCTGATTTACCGAAATGCTTTTTGTAATCATTACAATGTCTGGAATTATTTCCTTGATACATCTGAGAGTTAGGCAGATAACTTGAAATAGTATTTAGGCACCACATCTTGTAACCAGATTTGATGGGTTTGTCGTAACAGAAATTTTTTTCCAGTTCAAAATACTCTGAGCATTTTGTTTTGTCTCTGTTTCCAGACTTTGTTTTTCAAATCAGGAAAGGAATTGTTAGCAATCTGTAGGAATCTTATCACACCTCATTAAATTATAGACAAGGTTATTTCTCATACCTCCGACAGGCTCCCAATACTATCGCTTGTATCCGCTTGGGATGAAAATACCTAAGAAGCATTTTATTTTCGACACATTTACAGTAGGATCTTGATAATGTTTATATAGCACATTTTCTAATTTGATCAACTATATATGAAATAGTTTCATTATTAAAAAAACTTTCTCTATATTCTGCTATTTATTCACAGCCTTAGATTTCAAACTCAATCTGTGTTGTTCGCTATCAATAAATCACCTAAAGTAACAATCTCTTATACATTTCATTCTTTGGGATATTTTTCCATATGACTTATCTGACATGCAATTTCTTTTATGAATTGCCGGCTGCCATCACGATTTGAAATTTAGTATCATTTTTCTTCCAACCAACAGTACAGAAAAACGAATAGTATTTGAAGCCTATGACATCAACTGTCTGTACTTTTCAATAGCATAGATTCTGTGCAATCGACTAAACAACCTTTTAGGGTAAACACGAATGTGCACGAATGGGAACGTAATGAGTGATGGTCTTAAATATATCTTGTTCTGTTAGAGTTAGAAACCTACTGGCCAATGTGTGATTTTTATTTTGACCCCGCATCTGTCACTGAAAAGCATTAAGCTTCTTGTTTCATTAGTTTCGTGTCTCTTAACGTAATGTAACAAAAACGTCAGACTTCACTTGGTGATTTCCGCCCTATGCTGTCAAGATTCATAAACAACTCTACATACAGAAGCTATCAAGCTCAGGTAAGAAATTTCTTAAACTGGACTGTTTGGAAAAGGTAGATGTTGCGATAGAACCAAACTTTCTCTAGCCCAACTTGGTTTAGCATTCCTTTCCAACGTGCACACGTACGTTGAAATAACATGTGCAGATAGCCAAGGATCAACGTGTTCGTCAACAAGAAACGGCGACTTCCTCAACTTAGACATTGAAAGAACGTTAATATATCGTTTAATTAACGTTATTCTAGAGTTGAAAAAGTCACGTTTAATTTTTTACCAAAATATGACGTGCCTGTTTCAACCAGACACGTTAGTTCGACCTCATTAACGTGCTTACAACGTCAAGTTTACGTTCTTGTGTACGTTGGATTAGTTTTTTCTAAACTTCTTAATTTTATTATAAAATTTTTTTGAATTACTAACTTTGCTGAAACGCTTCGTGCATCAGCATCCTTAAAAGACGTACTTTTCAATATTTGCCCCAATTCTTCACGTGTTCCAAAAAGGTCTACCTGAGGTCCTCCAAAAGAGTGCCTAAAGTTTTTTAAGTTTTTTCAAAGAGTGTGCTTCATTTATATTTAAATCGCTCTTGAACTCATGAACGTTCTTTAAAATTTCAGTATTTATAACATTGGCACTCCATATTCCTCCTTAAACAATAAATTACAGAGCCTGTGACGTCTTGTACAAGAGATTTCGTGTAGAGCCACAAGCGCTTCTCGATATACTTGTCGTTGCATTCCTTCCACTTTACACCTTTTAATAAGATTTCTTTTTCAGCGGTCACTATTTTTTCGTTTCCTGATGTCACCAGCACCATCATCTTTTCAAGACAACATTATTAGATCGGAAACTCAATTCATCAATGCTTCATTTATTTACAGTACTAACTGTGCGTTCTTCAACCCTAAGACTAAGGGGAATCTCCTAATTATTTTAGTTTATTTATAGCCAATGGATATAAACCATAGGCTACTTCATATACTAACCAAGCAAACTGCGTAAAACCGGGACAGTATTTTTCGCTTTACTATAAATATTATATTACATGTGTCAGTTACACACAGTAAGTATGTCTACCTGATATCAGTCAATTACTGGAGAAATCCCATTTACCGAAAATCTGCTAGACACTCCTTTTTTGCATCTTTCGATTAAATTGTTGTTCTTTATTCTTTATTAAGGTCTTGTATGGTGTGTCTTGGTAAACATTGGAACTGTAATCGTTATAAATTCTAATAGCAGTGTCTCCGTGACGCTGTAAATAGCAGCGCTTAAAACACTTTACAAAATAAAAGCATCTGTCTCCGTTTGTTCAGTTCACACAAACAAAAATTGGTGCAATACTTTCATATCATTTTATGGCTCAGAAAACACATTTTGTAATTTATTGCTTGTAGATTATATACAGTTTTAAGATCACTTGGAAACAAGCAAGAAATGCCTTTTGGTCTGGAGTCTTTCTGAACCTTTTGTATCTAAAATTTTTTTCCTATCTTAGAAACTAGAAAAGTCTCATTGAAACAGTATTAGGTATTACACATATGGGAAAGAATTGGGATGAATAAGAGTTAAAAGTGGTCACTCACAATTTAACCTATCGATGAAGTGCAATCAGCTGGTGTATCAATAAATGTAACTTTGTTTTTCTATTCAGAATATTTTTTTGCCAATCTCGCATGAATTATAGTTGCAAAAAAAACCCTAAATGAACTTCATCAATTTATATTATTTTATAGTAAAATAGAACTATTTAGATTTACACCTGTTCAGTTAGATAACTTTCAAAGGATTGATGCATTTAAAAGTAGCTGATCTTACAACAAAAAATTAGCCAATACACTATTATTCAAAATGTACGAAAAAGTGAAAAACAAATTTGATCTGGCCGTTTCGTTTTTTTGGTTGTGACACTTTACAAACTAACTACCACATTTGGTCAACTACCCTACTATTAAAAGCTACTG
>VTPC01000053.1:124234-137760 GCA_011009095.1 Ignelater luminosus
GTTTCGTTTTTTTGGTTGTGACACTTTACAAACTAACTACCACATTTTCGCAGGACAAAACATTTTGTTTATCTAATTTTTTTTCTTTCACAATCGCTACAAAGGATTTGGAATTACCATTGTTCTCGGTAACAATCTTAGCTGCAAATTCCACTAAGATCAAATCTAAACGATTCCAGTCAAAGTCCAGATCTTCGTCATTTGTTTGCATATTTACTCAACTATTAGCAGATTTTTTGCGCACGTGGTCAATATCACTTTCTAACACGTTCGCTTCCGCGTGCACAACCGGCGATGTACTGTATTGCATTCCGACCAAGAGGAATGTAAAATTAAGCTTTTTTTTCCAAAGGGCCAAATGAATATTTCTGAGACTTCCCATCTTCTTTAAGTGAAAATTATACCGAAACTGTAATTGTGCGTATAGATATTCTTTTTGTTGATTTTTACCCGTGGGTGCCGGCGCGGTCAGGCGGCATGGCGTGCTCGGTAAAGCAAAAACTATATTGGTACCATGTGGTCGGTGTAGACTAGCATTTGTTTATGTGCATGTATTGTTGTTTCTTTTTGTGCTGAAATAGATAAACCATCCACATTACGAGGAAACCTTTGACACAAAGAGAATTAGAAAAGATTATAGAAAATTGCTTCGATTATGAAGGCTATGATGTTGAAAGCGGGCTGATACTGATAGCTACAGTCACTCAGGAAGTGAAGACAGTAATTCAAAATCGGATTATAAAACGAGCACGAGTAGAAAATGTTTAACAGGTAGATGGTCTTCTTATTCTTCCTTAGTATAAAACTCTTTATACACGTTCATTTCTAAGGTCTAATAATACCAATAGTTTGACGTAACTGGGTGCAATCAAGACAAATGTCTAAGGTATATAAAGATAGCAGTGGTATATCTGTCGCCGTTCCTACAAATGCTGCAACACCTGTGGATATACATGCTGTTTCTGTCAGATGATATCTTAGTAGGAATCAACAAACGAGAAGTCTAGCAGGATATCATCGTGGAAACCCATTACAAAAGAAGAGATAAAACAGTTTTTGGTTTGCTATTTTGAACGAGTTTGGTCAACTACCCTACTATTAAAAGCTACTGGAGTATGGAACGAAGATATAAAAATGACATAGCACACATAGATTTGAGACTTGGCTTCGTTTTTGAAACAGTGGCACGAGATGATGACCGAATATTTAAAGTAAGGCGTCTAGTGGAAGTGATTGACCAAAGATTTAAAGCTATGATGTAACCTGATCAACAGATAGTTTTCGATGTAACTACTTATTTAGACAATATATACTGGGAAAGCGTCATGAATCCGAAGTACAGCTTTTCAAACCATGAAGTATTAATAGTTATACCTATTCCATGACGATGTATGAAGGAAAGCTTGAGGTACGCTAATATAACCTCGTCACATATGTAGTCTTCCAGTTATGTAAGGACTATTTAGAGAGTGATAGAATCCTAATAACAGACGATTTCTACAGCAGCCTACTTCTCGTCTATGAATTTCTACGCCGGAAAATTCACACTGATGACACTTTGCGCGAAAACAGGAAAGGACTACCAAAAGGCTAAGCTAAAGGAAATGTATTTGCAAAAGAAAATGAGTCAGGGATTATTGTGGTGAAATGGAGGGATAAAAGAGGGGTATTGATATTATCAACACATCATACGCTAGAAATAGTGAGTACGGGTAAGAAAAACAGCTAAAACAAATTTGCAAATCTAAATTCATCCCTGATAACAACAGGATAAAGCTGGAACTGATCTAAGCGATCAACTTTTTAACTATTCTTCACCTATGCGATGATACCATAAACTAACATGTGAGTCAATCTTTGGGTCGACTGTTGTCAACGCATTCATCATAAAAACCCACAAAATTTAGAGAAATTCTAATAGATCCATTATTGAAACTTAAAGACTAATAAAGGCAGCAGAAGTGTATCAAACTCATCCAAACGAAAGCGACAATTATTACATGAACGGGAGGAAACACATGGGAGATGCTCAAGAAAGAGAAAGCTTCGAAGGGGATGTGGTATGTGGTACAACAAATTAGCGGCTGAAGAAGGTAGCAGTGCTGCAAGGAAACTGACGAAAAAAGTTCTGTTTGGAATGCGATAGCAAATCTGTTATTTGCTTAGAAGGTTTTTCACTTCATTGTAGGTTGTAAATTTAAAATTTAAAATAAAATTACAAGTAATTTCATTTTTTTCTTTGAAAAAATACAGTTCCATATAATAATAATTTAGTAATAAGGAAAACATGAAAATCTGCACGTTACTTATTGCAAGTAGAAAGTAAACCTTTGTTAACATGAATATATTAATAAAAAGTAAACAGCGGAGTTTCAAATATTAACATTTATCAACAAAATAACAAAATTCTACAAGTTGGCGTCAGTTCAAAAAACCCCATGGCAACGAACGTGCCAAAGTACATGTTTTTATAATCTCGGCTTTCTTTCCGAATTCAAATTATACTTTTCAAAGAATTATCGAATGCTGGATTGTATTTTATTTGCTCTTCTTTCCTTTTCTATCTTAATCTTTTTTCCCTTTTGTATATTTAATTTAATTAATTTTCTACTTTTGGTTTTTGTTGTGTGGATGTTGATATTACAGAATTCTTCTTGTTTCTTCATTTTTAAATGCAATTCTGGTGGACCTCCTCATGTAAGATCTTCACATTAGAAATTATTTTAATTTGAGCCTCTTTTGTAAAACAACACAGTTTTGCTAGTTTATTGAAGTTCATTGAGTTTCTTGTTTTTGCTAAACTTTGGAATTGTAATAACAGATTGCATTTCTACTCGTATTTGCTCTGTTACGTTAGCCCCAAGAAAGTTCTTGTAGCAGACAATGTTTCTACTGCAGAATATCATGCTGAGTTTAAAAGCTCTGATTTAAGATTTTTTCTGTTAAAAGCTTTTTCAAATAGCGCGGCTCTTAATAATTTGCTACATCAAAAAAAAAGTGATTATTATTTTTGCGGATGAGACAATGCGCTGTGAAAGGACCAAAAACAGCAGTATCTAAAACTTAGTGACGTAATACCTTTTGAATTTTACTTAGAAAACACAGAGGCAAGAGAGAGAGCATTTCCATTTGCAATTATTATTCCCACAAAGGCTACTTGCTCTCCCATTTCACCTACTTATAAGCAACAGTTCTTTCTATTTCGGCATTTTCAGAATAAGCCTTATACTGTAAGCTTTATAGACTTCTCAGAAGCGTAGAATGTTCTACTGTGGAGGTACATGTTCAAGATTTATACTTCATATGTGGTCTCTTCTACAAATTACGTTTGCTTTGAAGGCAGTCTTTTAAATTTATAAAGCGTATTGCTTTAAAAAAACAAACCCTTGATAAAAGTAATAAAGTTTTATTATAGCAAAACGTTAATTAGTAGAAGTATTCTAAAAACAAAAAATTACAAAGAATAGCATCTTTCATACATTGAAAATAATTGAAGGAAGATTGTAAATTACCCTAATTAGAATAAACAGCGCGCGTACCCTTTCACACCCTACTATTTACCGTCGAGAACTTTCCACACTGAATGCAAAACTTGTAACGCCCTAATAACGATCGACTATATCCTATAATAATAAGGAATAGTTATCTAGAATAATCTCATTGTTTATACAGTATATCAAAACCTTTTTAGAACTAATCTTTAATTGCAATTTAAATTAAAAAAACAATAATTAGTTAACTGTTAATAATATAGGTATTATTTACAATCTCGAACATAAAATAAATAAACCAAAAGTTAGCTTTATATACAAATCATGTATAGATATCTGTACATACAAATATGTATGTAACTTTTAAATAAAATATATATCAATATCGTCTAGAAAAACTTAATGCATATTTTATAATTCAAATTCAAACCATATTCATGCGTTATGTTCAAGCGTAAATGATTTATAACAACAGATATTTCATTGCTAGTATGATAAAATAAATTCATTTATATTTCATGCATTTTTTTCCGTCTTGTTTTTCTGTTTAGACTTCTATCTCTACGAATCTTTTATCTATTGTAAAATATCTCTGTAAATCAATAGCAAAAACTAAATCTCACTTTGTTAAATGATCCGCTAGGGAATTTTCACGAGGTAATTTGTGTATGCAAAAATTTTGAATTAGTGTTTTAATGGAGATAAATATGCAGTGGTTTTATCATGTATAATAACTGTTATTAATTTAAATTACCTTGCATGTAAAATTTATAGCGCTAACTATTTTTTCTATTAGACTTTACATATTTATGTCGTATATTATTTTGTGTGAAAGCACCGTACAAATGCGTCATAGCATTTATTGTTAAGTGGAAGACTAGATAGTGTGTAGTCGGCAGTTTTTACATTTTGTATAAAAATCAATTAGGTTAAATGGTAACATCTTTTGTTAGAATTTTATAGAATAAAGGGACCTTTTCCATCTGAAAATACCTAGTATATCTTATTAATTTACTTATTTTGTCTTGCATAAAACTGAGGTAAAATCTAAAACTTGCACTTGATATAAATAATTTTAATTCAATTTGAAGAAGAAATCAATCATCAAGAATGGTCACTAGGCATTTAATAATAGGCGGCTTCATTCTTCTATGCAGTCTTGTATTTTCCTTACAAATAATTTTTGTATACACTATGGACAGAGACTTTCACTCACTACAATATGTAGCATCTAGCAGTGTTTGATTAATAGTCAAGAAGAAAGGAGCAAGTGGATCAAAGTTAGGAATTTTACAGTTTTTTGGAAACAAAGAATCGAAATAGCTCGAGGACAGATGAACCGATTTTGACCAAACCAAACTTAGACAAGGACCTTTAGAGAATAATACTCTCATCAACCTCGAAAATATCTAGAAGCAGAGTCGTGCTTTGAGAAATACTTAACACCAATCATCTAGTTTTTCACTTTCTTTTTTTTGCAAACGCAACTAAAACTAAAACAAATCTAAAATCCACTACTAAAAATACAGATAAAGTCAAATGTGCCTAGATGTACCTCTGTGGCGATGCTTTGCATTATTTTATATAAAAACGTTTTACTTTAAATGCTGTCTATAAAATTTGTTAATAGCGTAGGGATTTCTCAAAAGCCTGTAGAAAGTAGAAATAAATTTAAAACTACCGCTACTACCAATACTTTAACTGTTTTAATTGGTGTCATTGGTATTAAAACTAATGATGTACCGGCAAGGGCTTTAATAGATGCGGCAAGTACATCGAGATTTATTGATTTTCCTCTCGCTAACAAACGTCCCCATCCACTGATATTGTTAACATAGTTGTGTAGTCTTGTTACCTTTAATACTGTAACACCATAATGCAAAGTGTTGTCTACAAGAGTGTAAAATTGCTTATAATGAAATATTTATGCACAGACATACTGAGCATCTACAATACCCTTAAAGTGTTGATCAAGTATTGTGTTTGACATCTATCAATCTATTAAACTATGGAATAGAAAATAAAATTATTGAACCAGATGCTGATCGTCTTTGTCCTTTAAGAGAGCTTGAACTACTTACCAACGAAACGTTTTTTAACGGTTCCCAAAAATGTTCTCCTATTATTCGAGGTGGATACTTAAATTTTCTGATGTAGTTAGATCTCCTATTTATATGCCCTTAAAAACGTGAAATCTCACACACAAAAAGCATTTGTTTCGGCAACAGATGACAAAATTACGTTTGTTGGTACAACACATGCTTCAGGTTTTGCCATAGTTGCAATATTGTCACAAGATGGCAGACCAGTTACCTTCCTTTCAAGAACACTTTCTGATAGTGAAAAACAAATATGAGAGAATAAGGACTCTTAATTTTTTTTAGATTTATTACAGATCAAATGCCACTATCTCTTATATTTATTTAAAAAAAGATAAGGCTTTAGACTGGCGTTTAGAAGTAAGTTGTTTTAAATATGACATTGTATACCTCTCAGGAAGGTTGAGCAATGCAACCGATTTACCCTCAAGATCTTTGTACCATCCTGGCATTATCCTTAAGGCCATTTAGGTTCGATCTATGGATTTGCCTTATTCTGTACAAGATAAAAAAGTAAACATGCCTTGTTCTACTTGTACAGAAATAAAACAGAAATTTTATAAAAGCAACAACAAACTTATCAAAACAACCTCTCCCTTGGATCTTAAAAAACCTTCACCTTCTACATGCCAAAATAAATACTTTCTGACATATACAGATAAATGCGGTAGATGTTTGTTTGTTTTTCAAACTCTGGGTGTTTTTTCTCATCTGTTATTTAAAATCTTTCAGGTCTTTTTTCAATTTTTAGATTACCTGGCTTCTTCCACTCTAACAAAGGTTTAACGTTTATGTCTGAAGAATTAAAACAATGTTTAAACTCAAAAGGTGTTATAACCAGTCGAGCAAAATCGGATGATCTTTTAGATAATGAACAGATAGAAAAGAAGAATGGTATCATATAGAAAACAACTGAACTAACTCTGCGAGAGAGAGAAATTAAATTTTTTAGGGGGAGATGGTACTTTCTGAAGCTCTGCATTCCATTAGATTCTTGCTCTGTAATGCTACCTCACATGAGAGAATATTTTCTCATACATAAAAGTCATGCAATGAACTGTCATTGCCAATTTGTTTAACTACTCCTGGGCCAGTTTTTATAATAAAGAGTACTGATCAAATAAATGTAAACCATTAGTAGAGAAACCAACTACTAAAAGCAAACCCTGATTACTCCTATATTTTGTTACAAGATGGTAGAGAGACTGCAGTTTCAAACTGTCATGCCATCTAGCTTTGAGAGGAGCTAGAGGCCGAAATGAGCATTAGGGAATATAGGAAGCTTTGAGAAATCCAGCTGTAGAAAATTTTGTTTCCAAAGAAATCGTTACTGTAACTCCCAGCTCTTCCCATATTTATTTCGATTTTGATTTTTTGTGACGAACCCTCACTACGATGTTCTGATAGAAACCACTGATACGTCTGAATGATTATTATCGTTTTCGAAGGTGAGAATAATGTAATGGATTGCGTTATCAGTGTTCCCCCTATACAGTGTGTCCAAGATAAGGATGCACAGCATGGGGATATTGGAAACGGTTAGAGATGCAGCATCGGTTTTAGTTTTCCGATATCTCTTCAAATAAAGGAATCAGTTTTTGCCCAATACCAAATCGTGTAATTGCCTACTTAATCTAAAACTAAAGACCAGCGCTTGTATTAATACGAAATTCATTGACATCTTATGTTAATAGATGTAGTGTGAGCAACAAACCTAACTAGCCCTCGTCTTTACATTTTCACTTATTATTGAAACCAATGGTTACAAAGGCAACTAACCTATCAGTTAACAACAGTAGCTTTTTATATGCAGTGTTCGCCAAAAAGTCTGCCCCATATGGAAAAAATTTTTATTGAATGACTTATGGGAAATTTGTTTACGGTATCAGGTTTTGCTTGTTCCAGAACGAAAAGTAATCATAAGATCTCTTCGTTACCAGTCAAATTGACATTTGTAGACGAAATGTTCAAAAAATAAACTTATTTTACCGAAAAAGGCATGAGAAAAAAATGTTTCCTTTGCAAGTTTCTACCCGTTTGCAAATTTTTAAAAGCTTACCAAGATTTTCATATTTCGTCCGTTATTTCGCTTTTCCTTATTTGTTAATCAATAAAACTAGATCGAATCTAATTCAAAACACTTACTGATTAGATACATATTGCACAATACTCATTTTGCTGTCGAAATAATCTTCTTTTCCTTATATTGATGTACAAAATAAAAATGGAGCTTTGGTAGAGTAGCACACTTGGTGAAAAGTTCAAGAAAACATGGTATTAGACGAAATATCACTCGACAGATTTAGACAAAATTGAAATAGATGAAGAATAATATTTTATTAATTATATGTTTGAAGGTTTTGTTTTATTTAATCATATCTGCGATTTTTTTTGGGTTACAAGTATTTGATTCTGGCAAACCAGACCTGAGTAACTGATACTAGAACAAAGTTCAAAACAAAAAGGTTTCAATATACCAAATGCTAAGTTTACTAATCTTTGCAACCATTAGAATAGGTGGCTAAGTAAGTAAAAATTCAGAAAGAGTATTACAACGAATCAGATTTTTTTTAGAAATGTGAAATTTACAAAAGCATTTGATGGGCCTGATGCTAAGAGAAAAGAACTTAAATCTAGATTAGTTAAAAAAAAAAGAAAATAGAAATTTACAAAGTGATCAAGGTGCAGGGATGAAGACATTCCGAAAGATCTTCAAAAACGCAGTTTCTTAAAGAAGAAACTAACAAAAATAACTCCTCAGGTAACAAAATTGAACAGAAAAACATGCCAAGGAGGTTCGAGAAAATGTGTAGATAGCAAACGGTTGATCGCTAATTCGAAAATTTATCCAGTGTGACATTGTTATTATCGCGCAAAAATTACATTTGACTGTTTTGGTCTTTGCAAAAATCTCAGCTTTAGTCTGGTATTGAAATATATCAATTGGGGAAAATAAATTTATTTTCTAGATTTTAAAGAAACTTTTAAGACAACCAAGCTTTCGTTGAAAAGACCTACATCCGATAAAAGGTCAACCAATTGTATATCTGACTCAAAAACTAAACTGAGTTGATAGAACCTTTAGAATCAAGAGCAACGCTTTGTAGATTTTTGTACAAGCAATATAAACAACCAAACTATCAAAGAATTTACTTTAAATCAGGCACACTTTATAGCTCGAGGTTTTGCTGTTTAAAAGGGTCATTTACTACTGTGATTCTTTTCATGATTGGATTGTTATGGTGAATCAAAAAACATGAATATAATTTTTCGGGTCACTATAGTACGGTAACATTGTCCCTAGTACAAATAAGAAACGAATAAAAATATCAAAATCTGTTGATAACTTCCGGTCGAGCATCGCCTTTAAAGTTTAAGAAAGTTGACGAAATTCAACTGCTTTTCATCAATTCTTAATAATTATTAGTTATGCTATGATCGGAATGCTATTGTTTGGGATGTGTGGTATATGATTGAAGGAAGAATAATTTCCGTGATATTCTGACTTTTCGTAATAATTAGGTTGCAAGTGCTTCTAACTATCCCATATCCTCAAGCTAAAATTACTTCTTTTGTGCCAATTTTGATACATAATTTAAATGGCCGTTCAGGCAGACGTTAAAATGACCGGCTCCATTTAAATATCACTCAAGTAAGCCGCTTTTGGCAGCCAGCCGTACCATATCGTCAAATAAAATACCGTAAATATGAATGATGTTTTTGTTGAACTCTGTTCCGTGATAATATCCTAATGAAAGTAAAATCTCCAGTGCAGTTATTACTGATCGGATTTAGCCGCAACGAATTCCAACCAGTTGGATATCTTAAAACCCTGAAGAACAAAACGCAACCCCTTATTATTGATGAACTTCTAATTGAATCTCGCTTAACAAACCTAGACCAAGTATTATCTAATTTTATTTTATCAAAGCCAGCTATAAGAAGTTTTGAAATATTTTTTCATTGAGTTTCGTCCGTAAACCATACGCAAACTACAGTAATGATATTTATCTTTGTTTATTTAGTTGTTGTGACGTTTAAAGAATTTTGAAACTGAATTCACACAAGTTTAGTTATTTGACCCCCAAGAGCTTAAACACCTGTGCGCGTTTCACAATGAAATCTTTAGTGAGTGTTTGAATTAAAATGTGTTCGCTTCCTATTGACATCGAACTAAATTATTTATTTAGTTAAAATAGCTATAACTAGCCTTCCTCACTTGATAATTTAACCGTTAGGATACTACCACAGTATTTGTTCCGACAGGGGTCCGAAAGAGGCCATCAAACTTTCGCATTTTGTTTTGCAGAAAACTTTTAATGATACTACTTGTAGTTCTCTAGGGGAGAGAATATTAAAGAAAACTTATAAAAAGATAATGAAGAGTACTTCTTTACATTTCTTAAATTTTATTTTCATGGTCGATTTAGGCTGTTAAGCCATCCTTAAAACGTTGAATTACGTTGATAATCAACAAAGACTACATCGCCAAAGACTGGTGTAGTAGCTAGTGGCATAACATCTACTTAGGACTTTCGGTGGAAAACAATGGGGGGTGCTAACTCAGATTCCAAACCAGCCATTTTGAATTTCAGAACTAGCACCTCGCAAATCCAACTAGCCATAGGAACCCTTGGGGGATTCCTAACGTAGGGAAGAGGTTCACCCGGACACAGCAGTCTTCCTCGGAGCTTCTAGACAAACCATAGATGGTTCTCCCGAACGCAGAGGTCCGCTTGCAATTCTAGTATAGAGGATCTCAGCGCACAGGCCCCTTTCGCGATCCTACCATGAAGGTCCCCCCGGCAAGCCTACCAAACACGAGAGTCCCACGGACTCCTACCTGAACAATGGAACCGCTTCGGTTTCTCGAACTAGTCTATCTTATGGGGGCCAATTTTTCGAGGCCCCCGCATTGTAAAGTGTGAGGGGGGGTGGTTATTACTCCACTGGCAGTAGATTATGGCCTACTGACACATCTGTTGTAGTTATAAAGCATGTGGATATGTGTCATGTACGCAAATTATCGACTGAAATGTTGGTTACGTAGATTACTGACGTGAGTCTCTGAACGACCCCACCAATATTTTTAACAATTAATTTGTTTATGAATAAAGAACATAATAGCTTTACGATACTTTGCTAAAACGGACAAGATATTTAAGAATTAAAAAAACTAAGAATACTTTTAATCAACTGTTTGATATTACTGTTAAAATTGCATCTTTCAGCGACCCCTGTTAATACTCTGAAGCTTAAGCAAATAAAGTAGTTATTCTCAGCAAATTTGTAATAATAATAATTTTAGAAGATTCAATAAGGAGACACTAAGATACGTCTTATCGGTCGCCTTCCTGCTGATTAGCTTTCTATATATCTTGTTTCACCTAACGCAAAGATCAAACAAATACTTGTCGCTTTATAACAATTTCGTATATTAACTAAGTGTAACTGAAAAGCCTTAATTAAGATTTTAGAGTTCGATATCCCAGATTGCAAATTATTATTTATTCATAAACGAATCTTTTTTACTAGCAGGATGTTCACACCCTTCTGAATGCTGACGAGCAATTGCTGTAAATAAGTCGCGCTATTGAAGGAATATTAGCTTCTAGTTTATTTTGAATCCTATATTGGGCAATTCTTCTTTTGTTTTGATTATACAGCGTAAATTCTCAAAGTGAATGTAAATATCGTTTTGTGAATTAAATAACCTTGAAATTTCGTGTTAAATGTTTTTGTTAAATTATATTTTTGTGTTTGGATGTTTCTGTTTGAATCAGTTACAAGTATACGAAATAATTATAAATCGACATGAACCTGCTTTAGAGAAACAGTTGTTCAGACCTCGAAGTTTATTGTTACCGCGTGTTTTTGAATACAGCAAAACGATTTAGTAGAAATATTTAAACTTTCTAAAATTCGTATAGGTGGTTTATTAAGAGGCCTTGCTATTTGATCTTTAATCGTTATCGGCGCTTATTAGACTCTTTCTTATTTTGACTATCAACACTAAGTTGACGGTTATCTATTTCAGATCTTCCTAGATGGCCAAGTGACACCATCTTTCTCGCAGTATTTATCATCTAAAAGTAAACCCAGAGGATATTATAATATTCGGTTAAGTTGATATCTGTTAACGTGGGTAGTGTTTAACGGGTTACCGATCTTACTTTTTCCATCGCTTTAGGTAGGGAGTATTTTGTTATTCTAAACTTACCAAGCTACAAGTCTGAAGATGAAACTTACCTGAAAAGAAAAAAAGTTTATTAGTTTATAATTAATTATTATGTAAACTAGTCTACTTAATATTCACTTAGGTGTGTCTAGTACTTTGTAGGTATTTACAATCTTTCATCTAATTAATTTGTTACATTATATAATAAAAAAATTAATTTTGGATGAAAACTTTTAGTAGGATTTGTGTCATTAATTAAAAAGCTTCACAAAATAAAATTCGTCACTACTTCGTATCTACTAAATAAAATCATTTTCATCGGGGAATTCTAACTTTTCTTTTTTAATATAAATATTCGGAACCATATTTTTTATTTTTTGCTTGCTGTTTTCTAAATTATTCCTAAAAGATAATCCTAAGGGAACTTTTTCAACTGTGGATGTCCTTTTTTAATTATAAGTTCCTCTTTTTTAGAATTTTTCCATGCTATATAAATTTGAATAAAAAAAATAGTGGATAGTTATTCCCATACATAATTAAAAAATAAATCTATGGCAAGGTAGATAAAAAAAAGTTACGCAGTATAAGTTGATTGTTAAGATACAAGTGTAGGTTTTCAAGTTGCATAAAGACTAGCGAAAATTGCTCTTAAAGCTCTTACGGTACATACTTAAATAAAACTGCTATAGTACATGTAGATGTTATCATATAATTAACTTTTATCTACTGCACGTATAAAAATATACAACAGCCAGAAGGAGAAACCAACTTGTAATCTAAAGCATCGTACAGAAGCATAAAAAAAAACTTAATAAAAATGTTAATTGTAATGTTAGTCAATCTAACTAAGTTAATCAAATGATAAAATATTGCAACAAAGAAATCCCCCGAAACCTTATTTGGCTGATGAAAACGTAATTAAAAGCCCAAAACAATTTAACGTCGAAATAACAAATCTACTTTTAGAAAACTTTCAGTTGTAATTAAGACGCGAAGCTCCATATAATAAAGGAAATAATAACATTTTTATTTTCTTTCGGTAAATACACATCTAACAAATTTTATTATGTGAAATAAAGGATCTTATTATGTTCCTAAAGTTGTTTGATTAAACGATTATGCAAAACTGTAGACGTAAGCTTCGTTTATAGTCTTTTTGTTGTCCTTTTAAACTGCAACTATATGCAACATCAGATAAAGTGTAAGAGCATCCCCTTCTTCATCGTGTTTGATACAATCTTAACCGGCAATACTGTCATGCAAGTACATCCTGTAAACCTTCTTATTTACTTCCTGGTAATCTCTTCTGCTGGTGTGTACCTAATCTAGCTGGTCATTATCGGCTACACCATCCATCATAATAACAGCTAACAAGACATTCGCTATCTCCATCGGTCTCCGCAAAGTACGCGCCGCCATCGTCTAATTCGCCCCCCTTTGCTTATAATTCACTTCTATAGTAATTGTTATTGCTTCTATTATTACACCTATAACGATATTGCGACGCCATTCTACAGTTTTAATGATTATGCATTACGTATCGCCACGAAGGGGTTGCTTCGAAGTGCTAAACAGTGAAATGGGGGGAACTAAAATGCGATAATAACATACGTTAACGACGTACAGAATTTATTTTTATACTTCTAACCGATTTTATTAAATTCGTTTCGATAAATTAAAAAGGGAAATATACAGGGCGGTTCTAAAATATTTAATTTAAAGCATTAAAATTGTAAGCTACAACATATTGTACGATTA
>VTPC01000054.1:0-17894 GCA_011009095.1 Ignelater luminosus
TTCTACAGAAGAGTTTTGGGGAGGAATGGTATCATGAAGATCACTTAAGTTGGTATTTTGAAGTACTGAGAGAAACTGTGGATTCTGAAGAATTTTGCAAGAGGATGGAAGCCGAGACTGAACTAAGACTTTTCTTGATTATTTTTTACTTTAGGTTTAATGTAATTACCTATGTTCTTTTGTTAAATACAAGTTTAATATAACATACGTTTCGGAAAAATAAAAAGAATTCTGAATGATTTATATTAAAAAAAGCTTAAATATTAGTGGAATATCCGTTAATATTTAATTTTTCTTAAAAACTGCAACATCTCCATATTGAATGGACATGTTGCATTTCGTAAAAGAGCTCTTTGTATTAGAATCAAACTGTAGGCATGTCTATCTTTCGAGATGACTGTAAAGACAAACTCTACAAAGTTAAACCTGACTGACAACATTAGAAAACGTTCCCTAGATCTGTAAATGGAACAGGATCTATTTATGTATGGACGAGCACTGGAAACCTCTTCATAAGTCAGTACATCAAAGGAAAACCATCAAAATATTTATGTTGTGTGAAAAAAAGTGGCCTAACCTATGATTTTCTACTTTATCAAGGCGCTATTACCGAATTTGAAAAGCTTAGTTTAGGACAATTTGGTTAGGGAGCAACTGCAGTTTTGAAACTGTTTGAGCGCATTCCTAGTGGCCGCTCACTCTATTTTGGCAGCTGCTTTACCTCATACAACTTACTCAAAATATTGCAACAAAAAATTATAGATGCAGCTGAAACCGTCAGGGTTAACAGGTTCAGTAAGCTACTTTTATTATCTGACAAAGAAGCTACAAAGAAAAACAAACGCTGCGGTGAGGAAGTAATAAGCAGTGATGGAATAGTCCTGTGTAAATAGGTTGATAATTATTGTGTTACTGTGGCTTTGAATTTTGTTGGGGTTGGCGAAGAAGAAACGGTGAAGAGATGGGAAAAGTCGAAAAAAAAAGTTCAGAAGTTGTAAAACTATATAATTGTTGTATGGGAAGAGTTGACAAGTTCGACCAAATGGTAAGCTACCACAGGATCTTTATAAAATCGAAGAAATGGACACTCAGGATTCTATTTCAAGCTTGCACAAACAGTTGACTCAAATACAAGCAAGATGCTAAAAACCGAGAAGTTCCAAAGAATAAACCAATGAATATTTTGGACTTCAAAATGCGTCTAGCTGATAGTCTAATAAAAGTAGAAAAACCAACAGCCTACACAAAAACAAGAATTTGTAGCCCCAGTAGTTTGTTACCCCACAGTATACCGTTACTGATAAAAAAGGATTTGATGAAGTAAAACCCTTCTGTGAAATGTACATAAATAGATAAGGTTGATCATACTCTAGAGCGTTATCGTTTCGTTAGAATAAATTTTTCTAAAAATTGCATTTTTGTTTTTTATTTGTAGCAAGTCCAAAAGAACTTTTTCTTGCAATAGAGAAAAGTCGGGTGTAAAAGGGCTAAAAGCATTGAAATTACTTTCTTAAAAAAAAACAATTAAACAAATAAATTTCCTAAATCGTCCACAATTTTTAATTTTTTATTTTTTTCATAAAGTATTTAGTATTCAAGTTGACTCAATGCATAATTTCGAGACTTTAATGTGAAACTCTCATTTCATATTGTAAGTAAAATTTGTATTTCAATCTGATAATATCAAAGTCCCTTTCTAATCAAACAAATTTACAGTTTCTCAGAAAAAAAATTCTGGTTGCCATTTATTTATTCCATTTTAAGAATGTCTTTTATCTCTTGATTTGTGTCATCTAGGAGTCTGTAAGAAAAGGCAACTGAAATATTTTAAAATTTCCAAACAACACAACTCGACCATATTGATCATTAAAACACGTTATTTTTGGAAATTAACATACAGTTCTATTGTTTGTATAGGTAGATAGATAAAAATATAGTAATTCTGAAAACCGCAAAATACAATTATCTGTTATGGTAAAAGACTTCAGAAAAGAAAAACGAAAGAGATTCTCGGAATCTTAATGTTATGTGCTTCTTTCACATTTAAATGAAGGCGAGAGGATAAAAACAATTTAAGAAATTAAAAGCAACAAGGAAAAGAAATTGCTTGGGTTAAAAAAAGGCAGCCAGATCTACAAGTATGAGAAAACATCAAAATAGAAAAATGCACCCAAAAACTGTTTTGAGGAAGATCTACCAAATACAGAAATCACTAGATATATAGGCAAAAACAACTCTTCTTGAAGCGCTGTGTTTAATGGAAATAATATTGGAATTAAATTTCAGAATTGCACTAAAACTAACCCATGTTAACTGCTTGAAGTAAGCAATTTTTAAAGAAGTTCATCTACTTATTCAGTTTTATAACTAAAGTTGGAATAAACTTTATTTGGGCATGGTACTTTGTCAATCGGGGATAAGAAAAGGGGTCTCCCAGGGACTGAATTGACTTCTACAAAGGCAGGTCTATCTGCAGAAACTAACTTTAAAGCAGAAATGTAATCAACGTAATTAAGTTCTGGCAGTCAAGCTGTGGTAGATATCAACTTGTTTTGTTGTACAGCCAACTCAATCCCTGGGGGCCTCTTTGCCCACCTACAATTGTTTAAGGGTACGTTTACAAAGTTAAGAAATACCTTTGTAGTGTATGGCTTTTAAATTTTGAATAATATAATTTGATACAAATTATTTTTGGCCGTAAGCTTCATAAAGGTTTCTTCAGATTGCACGGGAAATTGTATTCGGCCTTCCTACTAAGGGATGCCAGGGTGTCTTGGGTAATTTAATAAATAACATAATTAAATCAAAAATCCAAACTATCTAACCAGTCACAAATATTTACAATAATCTGTAAGAAACTTTATCTAGATATAAGGTTTTTGGTACTGCAATAAAACATTAAATTCGGGTCAATTGCATAATTAAACAATAATAACAAAAGGTCTACACAAAAATAATAATAAATAAATTGATAACTTCCTTCGCAGTAAGATATCTAAAAATAAGTCAGTTATATAACTATTTTTCTTTGTACTCAGTCCTTCCTTAGTAGTAAATTTAGAAAAATAACAAGAATCGATTAATGAATTTGAAAACTAGATTAGAATCTTCTTTGTGGAGATCATGGGACATTTCAGCAGCTTTTTGGTATATATAGAGATAATCAGAAGACTAAAGTTTTGAAGATGTATGGTAAAATTTTGTAGATATACCACTCTTTTGGTATAAATTCGTAGTAGTAAACTATCATTAAAACTCCTGATAATTTCCATCAAGCTAAAATTGTTTTGTATAATATAATGCAAAAACCCTTAGGATGAAAGCCGCGGCCACAGTTCTGACAACTAAAGTTGTTGGTTTTGATAATATACAACCAGATGGTTTATAACATCGTATCAGGAGTGGTCATGGGATTGATACTATTTTGGTAGTTTTTCAATTGGTTTTTTGGCAACTCCATCGCAACTGATCTTCTAAATGTTAAATAGTCCAATTTCCTGTCATCACGCTTATGAAGTAACCAAGCGTTTTATGTTATATAGCCATGTATATACAATAACAAAACAACGGGAGGTATCACTGTTTCTTCGTATAAATGTGCGCTATAGAGACATATTTTGATTAGCACTGTTCACCCCCCCCCACATTTCAATTATATATTTGCGCGACTCGTGCTTGCTCAACAAAAATCTTGTAGACTTCTTTCTTGAAATAATCTACCAGGCATAAGTGAGCTAGAAAGTAGAAATTTGTTGAATTTCTTCCTCTGTATGTGCTGCAGAACTTTTATTTACTGTCGTGATTAAACTAAAGTAATGATTAAAATTTTTTAAATAATTTTATCTGAAGACGTTTACCAAAAATATTCTACAGTATCTCCACTGATATTTATGTATACTAGATACTATACGTTCTCTTCGTGCCTTTTAAAATATCTGCTTAAAAAATCCTACAGATTTTCAAAAACTGCTTCCAAGATATTTCTGTATTTCGCTACATCTGCACTTGTCAGATCATTCATTTGTTTGCCTATTTCTTTACTAATCACCAGCAATATTTCTCAAGAAGACCAAAAGTAAAATACCCAAACATTTATACAAAAAAAGGTAAAGTTTAAAACAAGCAATTAAATAGAATAAAATAGGAAAATTAAAAAATTTATATACATATGATATGACTAGTTTAAATAAATATAATATAAAAAGGGTAAAACTAATTTTAAAAATATGAAAATAAATAATTATAGAATAAAATGTTGCAAATAGTACGATTATGAAGATAAAAATTACCAAGAAAATTCAAAGTCTTCTCTACAACATTTATTCAAATTAATACATAAATTAAGTTATAACTGCTCACTACCTGTTTCGGTTAAATCTAATAGGTTTTTAACCATCCTCAGGCGAGTAAAAATTCCAAAAAACTGTAATTAAAAAGACAGATATTTATCCTAAGTTGATTTTTAGCATGTTTTAAAGTTTTTCTACCTTAAAATATCATGATGTAGAGAGAAAATTTATTTTTCATTGATGGTTTTTGCTTCTCCATTGTTACAAGTTTTTATATTAATACAACAGTTGTAAGAATAATAACAACATTCTTAAGTATTAAAATATTAAATTCGAGAAATTAGTTTTAAATGCGTTCATTGAATGTCCTACAAGTGAACTGTGGATGTCATATTAAATTGTTAAAATAGCACATATCACATGAATAGATTTATTTAAGAAAGTGAACTATACCGGGTGTTCTAATGTGAATTTTTGCATATTCTGTAATAAGGGTTGGCACTCTAAAATATTTTTAGTGTTCTTTTACTCTTGTATTTAAATCTTGTACTGTTCTACCAATGTAAACTGCACTACAATCTCCACAACTACGAGGGCGGTTCAGTAAGTACCCGTGTTTGACGACAGAAGGCGTTCCTGAAGGAAGTTGGTGTTATCATCGTGTGCTGCCATCTATCAAACGACGGTATAACAAACTGCAGACTGATTGATAGGTTAGTTTGGATTTGACAGCCATTTGAGTAAGACGTGTTTCGTGATTTTAGCTAAAATGGAAAGAGAGCAGTATCGTTCGGTAATTCGCTTTCTGTTTTTGGATGGGAAAAAATGCGAGGAGATAAAAGCAAAGTTGGATGCTGTTTATGGGGATACTTCGCTATCTATGACCACAGTTAGATATTGGTTCAACGAATTTAAACGTGGACGAACGTCCATTTTTGATGAGGAGCGACCAGGACGCCCGGCAGACGTGGTTACCGAGGAAATCATTCAAAAAGTCCACGACATAATTCTCGCTGATCGACGAACGAAAGTGCGTGAAGTAGCAGAGGCCGTAGGTGTGTCGACCGGAACGGCAATTAATATTTTACATGATAAGTTGACGATGAAAAAATTGTCGGCGCGATGGGTGCCGCGATTGCTAACGGTGGACCACAAGCGGATGCGGCTGTTAACTTCGAAGCAGTGTTTGGAGCAATTTAAGCGAAATCCGAAGGAGTTTTTGCGTCGAGTTGTCACCGTTGATGAAACCTGGATTCATCATTACACACCAGAAACTAAGCAACAATCAAAACAATGGATTTCTCCCGGTGAATCTGCTCCAAACAAGGCGAAGATGGTTCCATCGGCCGGAAAGGTCATGGCGACGATTTTTTGGGATGCGAACGGCGTCATCCTCATGGATTTTTTAGAAAAAGGAAGAACGATCACTTGACAATACTACAGTGAATTATTAGACAGCTTTGACAAAAAATTGAAGGAGACACGGCCGCAAGAGGTGTTATTTTGATATTCAAAGAAAAGTGCCATTTTTTAATATAAATGATCGGATGTTTATTTCATTATAAAGAGGAAGGTATGCCGTTAATAGTGGAAAATAACATCAGGCAAATGACCACCACGACCACGCTTACAGGACAATATCCTTTTCATGAAATTTTCCATAACCAAATCGCAAAGTGGCTGCCCTATGTCCTCGATAGCCTCACGAATTCCATCTTTGAGGTCTTGAATCGACGCTGGGCTGTTGGCGTAGACCTTCTCTTTCACGTGGCCCCAAAGAAAGAAGTCGCAAGGTGTTAAATCACAAGATCTCGGTGGCCAATTGTGATCACCTCTTCGAGAGATAACACGGTCCGGAAACTTTTTCCGTAAAAGATCAATGGTTTCGTTGCTTGTGTGGCACGTAGCGCCGTCTTGTTGAAAGTAAACGTTGTCCAGATCAATACCATCCAATTCCGGCCATAAAAAATCGTTAATCATCTCTCGATAGCGCAATCCAGTCAAGGTAACTGTTGCTCCAGCCTCATTTTCGAAAAAGTAAGGTCCAATGACTCCGCCGGACCATAAACCGCACCAAACAGTCACACGTTGAGGATAGAGAGACTTTTCAACAATAACTCTTGGATTTTCTGAGCCCCAGATCCGACAATTTTGCTTGTTGACGAAGCCACCGAGGTGGAAATGGGCCTCATCACTCAAGATGATTTTTCGATGGAATTCTGGATCATTTTCATGCATTTCAACGACCCAATCAGCAAAGACACGACGTTGTTGATGATCGGCCGGCTTGAGTTCTTGTGTTAACTGGACTTTATAAGCCTTAAGACCCAAATTTTTATGCAAAATACGGTGTAATGACGTTTGCGAAATGGCTAATTCCAAAGAACGACGAGGAATGGACAAACCTGGGTTTTCTTTAACACTTTCGGCTACAACAGCAATATTCTCGGCTGTTCTTGAGCGACGTGCACGGGTTTTATTCTTCACATCACTAACTTGTCCCAAGAGCTCGAATTTTTTCACCAATTTCTGTATTGCGGTCCGACAAGGTGCTTCACGGTGACCCAAAAATGTTCGAGTTTTACGAACCGTCTCTGCCAAATTTTCACCATTTTTATAGTGAATTTTAATAATTTCAATACGTTGTTGAAGCGTGTATCGTTCCATATTTATTAATGGCGTAGTTTCTACTTGTCAAATGTCAAAAAATGATAGCTTCAAAAGTGACATCTACCGAAATAGCGGGCTATTCAAAATAACACCTCTTATTGGAAAACCCTTTATTATCCGTATAAGTGTGTTCTTTATATATTAAACTAAAACTTATTGTCAACATTACTTATCTTGATATTATAATAATAATAATAAGTAAAATTTATTCAAATTGTGAACCTCGAGGGAAAGAATATCTAGAAATAGTAAAGGTTTCTCTACATTCATCTCAAAGGTAAGCCTAATATTCTTATGCCATGTATTAGTAAGCTGAAAAAAATTGTTAACTTCAATATCTGTACCTTTAAACAAATATATCACGTCATCTACATACCGATACCAAATTAGCCATGTACAGTTCACTTAGTATAGGAGAAAGGTTATTCTCCATGCTCAACCCTTGATCTTGTCTATAGAATTCTCCTTTAAATTAAAAAAAAATTTGTTCTATTCAGATTTCAAGCAATTGTTGCATATGGGTTTTTTCTTTATCATTTAATGTAGTGAGATACCAGCTCTGTTTCAATAGTTCTTTACATTCAATACATGGTATATTTGTAAAAAGGTTTATGACATCAAAGCTTACAAGTGAGGAATTTTCAACTATGTCAATATCTTTAATTTTATTAACTAGATCGATTGTGTTTCTAATATTAAATTGTGATTTAAAATCGGTAATTTCTTTGAATATATGATTAAGCCATGTAGCTAAATGACTAATTAGAAAGTTTACCTGTGAGATGACTAGTCGAAGGGGTATATCCATAAAATCTTTACTGTTTGTTTTATGTTCTTTAGGTAAACCATATATGCATGGGATTCTTGGATTTTTTATTATAAAATTGGGTCTTGGTTCTATCTTATTAATTGTTTCTAAATTATGTTTTATTATCTTAATGTTAATATAATTTGGGATTAAACCTAATCTTAAGCATTTGTTTAAAAACCATATCTTCATTTGCAACTTCTTTCTCTTTATCTGCGGTTTTTTGTATTTCTGGATCTGTGTGGCTCGACTTGCCTGTTTAATTTCTGCAAAAAGATTTCTTATGGCGAAGGTTTTTTGGTTAAAAATTACTAAGAAAATTCAGTCTTCTCCACAAAATTTATTCAAATTAATACATAAATTAAATTCTAACTGCTCACTACGTGTTTCGGTTAAATCTAATAAGTTTTTAACCATCCTCAGGCGAGTAAAAATTCCAAAAAACCTATTACATTCAACAAAACATGTAACGAACAGTTATAATTTAATTTATGTATTAATATGAATCAGTTTTGTGGAGAAGACTTTGAATTTTCTTAGTAATTTTTAACCAAAAAACCTCCACCATGAGGGATCTTTTCGCAGAAAGAAATATGAGGATAATTCATAATAAACGATTGATTAGAAGATTACTATATTTTGAAATAATGAACATTAACAAGTGAGAAAATATTTAAAAGAAAGAAATAGAGCTAGAAGTTAATATTTAGATCAAGAAGAAAACAGCAGATAAGAAAGTTGGAAGAAGAAATTTTAAAAATGTATGCAACTATGGATTTGCAAATGAGTTTATGAGGTTTTATATTAGTAAGGCAAAATATAATCATTGTGTACTTCATCATTTTTTACTGAAAACAATTTGGAGGGATTTATACTGTGGATTTACATATAAGATAGTTAGTATAGTTTGGGGAAATAATAAGATTAATGTCAATAAATATTTTCAATTAAATTAATTTGTTACAAAATTTCCTATAATTTAAAAACCTTAGAGAAAGAGGTAGGATCACAAGGAAGGAAAATACAGAATTAAGGGAAAAACCTGTTTATTGTGTTTTGACAATGTTAGAGTACATAATACATAAAAGATTTGAGTATAAAAGGAAAAACTAATAGAAAATAATTAATTCTTTAGAAATATGGCAAAAACATACGTAACAATTTACAAAACTTAACTATAAAAATAACATTCACTATTGATTATGCAAACTGTTTGCTTAAAGATTTACGAGAAAACTTGTTACATTTATGTACTATATTTTGACTAAAATAGGAAACAATTAAATAGTTTTCTATATTTTTTTGTAGTTAAATTTTGGCGGCTGTCGTTTAAAATATGTTTGTACGCCGAGAACATGCCTTCAGTCTCACAAGATGTAAAAGAAGCCCACTTAAAGGTACACGGTGTATTTGAATTTAAATTATTCACCTGATGATCGAATTCACCATTTAAAGTTTTTAGATTTTTCGTAAAAGTAGCCCAACCACTATTATTTCTCTTTTATTTTATTTTTCCACTACTAAGTTTGTTTTCTATTTCTCTACTATTCTAATACTTGTAAATAGCTTTTCTACAAGAGATGCAATGCATCTAAAATTGGATTTTATGTTTGTAGGTTGATTTTCAATGTTGGATTTTTTTTGAAAAAGTTGACACGCTTTCCAATTGCAATGGAGCTTTGGGGATCGAATTCACAAAGAACATTCTTAATTCCGTTGTAATGTCTTGCCATGAATGTAACAGCGATCACCCAGCATCCCAATCGCATTAAAATTGGTTCTGATGGTAAAAAGATACCAGAAAGTTTTTTACTGTAAACTTCAACTCGGAGTGGTGCTTGAAGAAACACTTTTTTAATGTTTGACAAGAAACGATTGACATCTGGAAACTCCAATTGACTGGGAAGTCATTTACAAATCTAGATACTGTTTCATTGTTAGCTCAATCTAATTCTTTCACGCTGACTAAAAAAACCATTACATAATTTTTCTTCATTTAATGCACCTACAACGAATGCAGCTATGCACCGTCTTTTTGCGTCGGTGGTTTCTTCTATTGAAAACCAAATATGCCCATTTCCAATGTCATTTTGTAATACTGTTTTGTATTATATACATTTTGGTAATTTTGATTTACATATTTGTTTCTTAATATAGAAGATCTAGGGATGTTCATTGTATGTCACAACTTAAAGAACATTACACATATCTTTAGATTACTTTTCTTGCAAGAATTATCTCTTTACACAGTACTAGGCAGTTTTTTCCACATTGCTTCTTTCTAGAGATTGAATTCCACTTGACCTTTTTTAGAACAAGCAATCTGTGAAGATAGAAAAGACAAGAATCTTAAGCCGTGCGATCCATATCACTTCCTCTGTCCCATAATAATTGCTATATTATTCCTAATTTAGTTTTTGTCCCAAAATAATTCCTATACTTCGTTTTACTTGAAACAAAGTAAAAGAAATCAAAAAGTAACTAGACAAAACAAAACCAAAATTTATTTTCTAGATACAATAAATAATGAATTGATTACATTTACACATATTATTTATGTTTCAAATATTTATAGTACTAGGGCTATGACAAATCATTTTGTAATTGAGTCTAGCTCAAAAAACAATAGGAATGAGGTATTATAAGTTTTTAGAGCCAATATTTTATAATATGTTACCAAAATTACTATTGGAAATTAAAACGTCTACAAAACGTGATGCAAAACGATTTATCATCATGCATCATTTTTAAAATATCTAAATTAATAAGTACAGTATGTTATGCTTTTTAAATTAAATTAAGGTAGTACGTAGCTAGTTGCCTTAGTTATCTTTGCTACCAAAGTGTTATTATTGGTTTTTGTTATAATTTATGTGAAATAAAATATTTCTGCATACAAGCTTTGCTTAGGCAAAAATATTTTCTTGCATACTTTGATATTGTATTAACCTTCTTTTATCTTTTTTAAATAAATAAATATTTATTTATTCACTTTTGCCCTGTTTTAGTAGCATATTGATTGCATTTATTAAAGAATCTAAGAAGTTCAACAGTAGAAAAATATCTGGAAAGAATTATACGTACAGAAAGATTTAGTTGGACTCTATGAGTATTTCTCAGCAAAAACTAAATATGTAAAGTAGGGTAAACCTGACCTAACCTATTCTTTTGATCCACGCAGAATTCCAAGTCTATCAAAACTTCTACATCAAGTACTTCGTAAACAAAACAGATATGAGTTTTAATTCGTCTATCTACTTAAGACTGTACTAGCTAGCACATACTTTACATTATTTCTTTGTTAGCGTTAAAATTTGTAGTTGTTGTAACTCTAAAATTCAAGGTTACAGCTAGGTGTAAAATAAATTTTGTAACGATCAATGCCAATTTTTGAGAAATTAGACGTTTTCTAGAGAATTTAAGGAAAACAGACAATGCTGTTGGTATTGCTTTCTGTAAGAGGATTCTTTACAGCAAATAATTCAAGCGATGAATTACGTGCTTTACGTGCACCAGATAGACAACAAAAAAAACTTAGAAAAGAAAGAAACTTGGAAAAAAACATGATAAATACCTGAAGTTATTTGAAGAAGCCCAAAGATTGCATAAAAAAATTTTGAAACAGCACAGCAACACAAGAATGTAAACTACAAAGCTTGAAATTTGAAATAAATTTTATTATAATTCCATTACGGACAAGAAAAAGTTAAAGAGAAACAAGGCCATTGGAAACTATGCCTACTTCGAAATCGGTTTCTCAAAGAAAAAAGTAAATAACATTAGAAACACGTTTCTTCTACTGTTTCATTTTTAAAACTTTAAAATTTGTTTGCAATATAAAGGCAAGAACAAAACTGGATAGACAAGTAAAAGCTGCTTAGACTGGTTACTTCATTATAGCAATGACATAGTTTACAGGACAAGCCAAAGTTTTTTTAAGAGTTTAAGATGGATGGTTTTTCCAATAACATTTTGCTAAAACACAAATGCACTTTTCTTCATAGATCAGTTCATTTTGTTAAGGATGGGAACTGATCTTGTACGATATACTCAAACAGAACCTATAAAGTTGTATCATAATGATCTTAATAAAACTCACACTAAATTTGATTATATCAAGTTTAGTCTCTACAACAAAAATTGAGACAGTATCAAACTGTATAGAACTATCTTGAACGTCAATATTTATTGTTGCTTTACCTTATTTTGTCAGTGACTATCATGAGAATCTTCAGTAATACAAAACGTTTCTGATGTGATCAAGAATTCCAGATATGCTAAGTCAAGATATAAATAGTCCAAAGAAGAAGTGAGCGTCGGTTTCTAGTAACTTTAATTCTGAATGTGTAGTTCAAGGTTTTGTATTATTCGGAATTTTTCTGAAAGATTTTAATTTTAAATGTAACTTAGACTTTATCTTGATTTACATTCGTAAAATTCTTGTTCAAGAATTGCAAGTCTGTTTGGCTCCTTCAGTTGCATTATCCAGTTAATGCCTTTTAACAGTAAAATTGAATAACTTCCAATACATTTATTAATAAAATTGCCATCAATAACAAGGTTAAGAAACACTAATGTGTTGTATTACTATTTATTCGTGTGAAATATAATGCAACATAGAATAAGTAACTGAGATTAAGAGAAAATCAAAAATGTTCTGCTTTGAAGTTGAATCAGAATGTTCCAACTATAAAAAATCTATTAAAAGAAGATTAGAGATATGAATTTTCAGGGGCGATTTCTACCCTCTTAAGCCTAGTCGATAAAACAATATGGGTCCAGTAGGCTTGAAATATCTTCTAAAGCCCCTTAGTCAGTGTGGCTGTGTTGATGGTTTTGTTAATCGTACAATATGTTGTAGCTTACAATTTTAATGCTTTAAATTAAATATTTTAGAACCGCCCTGTATATTTCCCTTTTTAATTTATCGAAACGAATTTAATAAAATCGGTTAGAAGTATAAAAATAAATTCTGTACGTCGTTAACGTATGTTATTATCGCATTTTAGTTCCCCCATTTCACTGTTTAGCACTTCGAAGCAACCCCTTCGTGGCGATACGTAATGCATAATCATTAAAACTGTAGAATGGCGTCGCAATATCGTTATAGGTGTAATAATAGAAGCAATAACAATTACTATAGAAGTGAATTATAAGCAAAGGGGGGCGAATTAGACGATGGCGGCGCGTACTTTGCGGAGACCGATGGAGATAGCGAATGTCTTGTTAGCTGTTATTATGATGGATGGTGTAGCCGATAATGACCAGCTAGATTAGGTACACACCAGCAGAAGAGATTACCAGGAAGTAAATAAGAAGGTTTACAGGATGTACTTGCATGACAGTATTGCCGGTTAAGATTGTATCAAACACGATGAAGAAGGGGATGCTCTTACACTTTATCTGATGTTGCATATAGTTGCAGTTTAAAAGGACAACAAAAAGACTATAAACGAAGCTTACGTCTACAGTTTTGCATAATCGTTTAATCAAACAACTTTAGGAACATAATAAGATCCTTTATTTCACATAATAAAATTTGTTAGATGTGTATTTACCGAAAGAAAATAAAAATGTTATTATTTCCTTTATTATATGGAGCTTCGCGTCTTAATTACAACTGAAAGTTTTCTAAAAGTAGATTTGTTATTTCGACGTTAAATTGTTTTGGGCTTTTAATTACGTTTTCATCAGCCAAATAAGGTTTCGGGGGATTTCTTTGTTGCAATATTTTATCATTTGATTAACTTAGTTAGATTGACTAACATTACAATTAACATTTTTATTAAGTTTTTTTTATGCTTCTGTACGATGCTTTAGATTACAAGTTGGTTTCTCCTTCTGGCTGTTGTATATTTTTATACGTGCAGTAGATAAAAGTTAATTATATGATAACATCTACATGTACTATAGCAGTTTTATTTAAGTATGTACCGTAAGAGCTTTAAGAGCAATTTTCGCTAGTCTTTATGCAACTTGAAAACATACACTTGTATCTTAACAATCAACTTATACTGCGTAACTTTTTTTTATCTACCTTGCCATAGATTTATTTTTTAATTATGTATGGGAATAACTATCCACTATTTTTTTATTCAAATTTATATAGCATGGAAAAATTCTAAAAAAGAGGAACTTATAATTAAAAAGGACATCCACAGTTGAAAAAGTTCCCTTAGGATTATCTTTTAGAAATAATTTAGAAAACAGCAAGCAAAAAATAAAAAATATGGTTCCGAATATTTATATTAAAAAAGAAAAGTTAGAATTCCCCAATGAAAATGATTTTATTTAGTAGATACGAAGTAGTGACGAATTTTATTTTGTGAAGCTTTTTAATTAATGACACAAATCCTACTAAAAGTTCTTCATCCAAAATTAATTTTTTTATTATATAATGTAACAAATTAATTAGATGAAAGATTGTAAATACCTACAAAGTACTAGACACACCTAAGTGAATATTAAGTAGATTAGTTTACATAATAATTAATTATAAACTAATAAACTTTTTTCTTTTCAGGTAAGTTTCATCTTCAGACTTGTAGCTTGGTAAGTTTAGAATAACAAAATACACCCTACCTAAAGCGATGGAAAAAGTAAGATCGGTAATCCGTTAAACACTACCCATGTTAACAGATATCAACTTAACCGAATATTATGATATCCTCTGGGTTTACTTTTAGATGATAAATACTGCGAGAAAGATGGTATTTAGCGATCCACATAACGACGCTCACCGTCAACATAAATCTAATGTGTCACTTGGCCATCTAGGAAGATCTGAAATAGATAACTGTCAACTTAGCCTTGATAGTCAAAATAAGAAAAAGTCTAATAAGCGCCGATAACGATTAAAGATCAAATAGCAAGGCCTCTTAATAAACCACCTATACGAATTTCAGAAAGTTTAAATATTTCTACTAAATCGTTTTGCTGTATTCAAAAACACGCGGTAACAATAAACTTCGAGGTCTGAACAACTGTTTTTCTAAAGCAGGTTCATGTCGATTTATAATTATTTCGTATACTTGTAACTGATTCAAACAGAAACATCCAAACACAAAAATATAATTTAACAAAAACATTTAACACGAAATTTCAAGGTTATTTAATTCACAAAACGATATTTACATTCACTTTGAGAATTTACGCTGTATAATCAAAACAAAAGAAGAATTGCCCAATATAGGATTCAAAATAAACTAGAAGCTAATATTCCTTCAATAGCGCGACTTATTTACAGCAATTGCTCGTCAGCATTCAGAAGGGTGTGAACATCCTGCTAGTAAAAAAGATTCGTTTATGAATAAATAATAATTTGCAATCTGGGATATCGAACTCTAAAATCTTAATTAAGGCTTTTCAGTTACACTTAGTTAATATACGAAATTGTTATAAAGCGACAAGTATTTGTTTGATCTTTGCGTTAGGTGAAACAAGATATATAGAAAGCTAATCAGCAGGAAGGCGACCGATAAGACGTATCTTAGTGTCTCCTTATTGAATCTTCTAAAATTATTATTATTACAAATTTGCTGAGAATAACTACTTTATTTGCTTAAGCTTCAGAGTATTAACAGGGGTCGCTGAAAGATGCAATTTTAACAGTAATATCAAACAGTTGATTAAAAGTATTCTTAGTTTTTTTAATTCTTAAATATCTTGTCCGTTTTAGCAAAGTATCGTAAAGCTATTATGTTCTTTATTCATAAACAAATTAATTGTTAAAAATATTGGTGGGGTCGTTCAGAGACTCACGTCAGTAATCTACGTAACCAACATTTCAGTCGATAATTTGCGTACATGACACATATCCACATGCTTTATAACTACAACAGATGTGTCAGTAGGCCATAATCTACTGCCAGTGGAGTAATAACCACCCCCTCACACTTTACAATGCGGGGGCCTCGAAAAATTGGCCCCCATAAGATAGACTAGTTCGAGAAACCGAAGCGGTTCCATTGTTCAGGTAGGAGTCCGTGGGACTCTCGTGTTTGGTAGGCTTGCCGGGGGGACCTTCATGGTAGGATCGCGAAAGGGGCCTGTGCGCTGAGATCCTCTATACTAGAATTGCAAGCGGACCTCTGCGTTCGGGAGAACCATCTATGGTTTGTCTAGAAGCTCCGAGGAAGACTGCTGTGTCCGGGTGAACCTCTTCCCTACGTTAGGAATCCCCCAAGGGTTCCTATGGCTAGTTGGATTTGCGAGGTGCTAGTTCTGAAATTCAAAATGGCTGGTTTGGAATCTGAGTTAGCACCCCCATTGTTTTCCACCGAAAGTCCTAAGTAGATGTTATGCCACTAGCTACTACACCAGTCTTTGGCGATGTAGTCTTTGTTGATTATCAACGTAATTCAACGTTTTAAGGATGGCTTAACAGCCTAAATCGACCATGAAAATAAAATTTAAGAAATGTAAAGAAGTACTCTTCATTATCTTTTTATAAGTTTTCTTTAATATTCTCTCCCCTAGAGAACTACAAGTAGTATCATTAAAAGTTTTCTGCAAAACAAAATGCGAAAGTTTGATGGCCTCTTTCGGACCCCTGTCGGAACAAATACTGTGGTAGTATCCTAACGGTTAAATTATCAAGTGAGGAAGGCTAGTTATAGCTATTTTAACTAAATAAATAATTTAGTTCGATGTCAATAGGAAGCGAACACATTTTAATTCAAACACTCACTAAAGATTTCATTGTGAAACGCGCACAGGTGTTTAAGCTCTTGGGGGTCAAATAACTAAACTTGTGTGAATTCAGTTTCAAAATTCTTTAAACGTCACAACAACTAAATAAACAAAGATAAATATCATTACTGTAGTTTGCGTATGGTTTACGGACGAAACTCAATGAAAAAATATTTCAAAACTTCTTATAGCTGGCTTTGATAAAATAAAATTAGATAATACTTGGTCTAGGTTTGTTAAGCGAGATTCAATTAGAAGTTCATCAATAATAAGGGGTTGCGTTTTGTTCTTCAGGGTTTTAAGATATCCAACTGGTTGGAATTCGTTGCGGCTAAATCCGATCAGTAATAACTGCACTGGAGATTTTACTTTCATTAGGATATTATCACGGAACAGAGTTCAACAAAAACATCATTCATATTTACGGTATTTTATTTGACGATATGGTACGGCTGGCTGCCAAAAGCGGCTTACTTGAGTGATATTTAAATGGAGCCGGTCATTTTAACGTCTGCCTGAACGGCCATTTAAATTATGTATCAAAATTGGCACAAAAGAAGTAATTTTAGCTTGAGGATATGGGATAGTTAGAAGCACTTGCAACCTAATTATTACGAAAAGTCAGAATATCACGGAAATTATTCTTCCTTCAATCATATACCACACATCCCAAACAATAGCATTCCGATCATAGCATAACTAATAATTATTAAGAATTGATGAAAAGCAGTTGAATTTCGTCAACTTTCTTAAACTTTAAAGGCGATGCTCGACCGGAAGTTATCAACAGATTTTGATATTTTTATTCGTTTCTTATTTGTACTAGGGACAATGTTACCGTACTATAGTGACCCGAAAAATTATATTCATGTTTTTTGATTCACCATAACAATCCAATCATGAAAAGAATCACAGTAGTAAATGACCCTTTTAAACAGCAAAACCTCGAGCTATAAAGTGTGCCTGATTTAAAGTAAATTCTTTGATAGTTTGGTTGTTTATATTGCTTGTACAAAAATCTACAAAGCGTTGCTCTTGATTCTAAAGGTTCTATCAACTCAGTTTAGTTTTTGAGTCAGATATACAATTGGTTGACCTTTTATCGGATGTAGGTCTTTTCAACGAAAGCTTGGTTGTCTTAAAAGTTTCTTTAAAATCTAGAAAATAAATTTATTTTCCCCAATTGATATATTTCAATACCAGACTAAAGCTGAGATTTTTGCAAAGACCAAAACAGTCAAATGTAATTTTTGCGCGATAATAACAATGTCACACTGGATAAATTTTCGAATTAGCGATCAACCGTTTGCTATCTACACATTTTCTCGAACCTCCTTGGCATGTTTTTCTGTTCAATTTTGTTACCTGAGGAGTTATTTTTGTTAGTTTCTTCTTTAAGAAACTGCGTTTTTGAAGATCTTTCGGAATGTCTTCAT
>VTPC01000063.1:0-71280 GCA_011009095.1 Ignelater luminosus
TCCAATCGTTTTTATCCGCGAAATGTCACCTCAGCACTATAATGATACAAGATGCCCATAGTACCATACTCCACAGCAGCTTACATACGTAGATGATTTTGGATAATTAATGGAAAGAAAGCAATCAGTTCCTCAATCCACAAATGTATTAACTGCATTTGTTACAATTCAACCTACCTACACCTAGACTGACTTTGTCACCTCCGTTTACGCAGGAGTTGACAGCTTTGTAAAGAATTTACGCCCCTTAACTGCATTTGTTACAAGGCAACCTACATACACCTAGACTCACTTCGTCACCGTCGTTTACGCAGGAGTTGACAGCTTTGCAAAGGATTTACGTCCCTTTGCAGAGTTCGGAGCTCAAATACTTACGTGCAAGAAAAAAAGACAAGTATAAGAAATACGAAAGAAGCAAAACCCAATGGGTCTAGAAGTCATGCAACTTCCAATCAATCGATCGATAGAGAGTCCAACCACAAAGCAAGAAGCTACAACAAATATTAATCAATTTAAAAAAATCTTTTCAGGTTCACTACGGAAGAAGAAGTGTAAACAACAATCCGGTTCAATCACTTCACAAAGCTTTGGAGTCGCCAATTTCAATTTATAATTGTCAGGACCAAGTTCAATTATTTCTTCATTTAATTATGTATCAAAGACTCCATCCAATTCATTTATTACTTTCAACTTTCCAATTTTCAAGAATTCAACTTCTACAATTTAAAAGGAAACTTGTTTCAAATAACATCTTTCCAATATCAAAACATTTCTGGAGACGCCAGTATGTTTAATTTTAAAATTAACCGTTTTCATTCTTTCTGAAAGAAAGCTCTCATAATTCCAATTTTTCTACAAAATTAAATCAAATAATTTAAATTAATAAACAAGATTGTCGGGCATTTCAAAATATCTACATTACTCATATTGCATTTCATAAAGGAAAGAATGCCCAAGTTGCATGTTTTGGTTAGCGCAACATAAAGAAATGTATCAACTTACGTCATGCTATTGTAGATACAAATACTATTATAGTAAATGCAGAACGCTTACATAGTAAAGGTGAGATAATGTTATATTTGCATATTTTGCAGAATTGTTATATTTCTGTGTTACCTAGTTTGTAGTTTGTTATTATGACAGCATGTCAATTGTGTATATGTTACCGGCAAAGTATATAATTCAGGCATTCTATAGAAAACCTAGGTAGAATAGGTAGAATGACTAACGATTTCAGGCAATGTATGAAATCTTTTTTAATTCAGACATTTTTATATACTTTACCTAGTCATTTTATAGAATGCCTAAGAAATCTATAGAATGCCTATAATACATCAGGAAAGGTATGAAATGAAAAATATTAATCAAACTCTTATTCGAATTAAAAAAATACTTTACTTAAGAAACTAAACAGGAACTTAACAAATATCAAACATGTATTTCTTAAAAGTCTATGGGACCAGATTTTTCTATTTATTTTTGCAAGGTAAACTTGAATGACATTTACTAGAACAAAGTGTCTTTTTCTTAACGCACAAGCACTTCATTGTTCCACAGCTTTTTTTGCAACTGCATCTGACAAATCCTTGACCCGTTCCGATAGATTGCAAAGTTGCAACCAAACGTAAGGTAATTTCATTATCAGGAACATCTTTAAGGTCCAAAAATCCTTTCTGACAAACTGTAAAATGGGATCTAAAATAGAGCGATTTAACAACTCCTTGCTTAGTACCAAGCTAGTACAGTCCATCGTCTGTTTTATTTATGGCAATAGCTAGAATATTTCGAGCATCACCAACTCCCCTATCAACTTCTGGCACTGGAATTCTTACAGTTGTACCGACAGATACCGATGGAAATTTTTTGTCACTATTTTTCAACATTCTTTCTGCTTGTTCTTCCAAGTTTTCTTTTGCAGAATGCCGATTTACAGTTCTCTAGCATATAGGACATAAAAGCTGAGACCCATGACCCTCGTCATTACTTGATTTTTTTGGCACAGCACAGATGGAATGAATAGTTTGATTGCATCTTCTCCAAGTCTGAGTTTCACTTGTCTCTTTGAAGCACACTCAACATAAAGTATTTGATGGCTCGTTAACTATAGCTGAAGGTGGATCACGTGACATGAGCGTTTTAGAGGTTACATCCTGAGCAGGTTTATTTTGTGTATTACCTTGATTAGTATTATTGTTAATAGCTCTCTCCATATCTTCTTTACTCTCAAAATTTTGCGCAACTTCATTCGGTAATGTAATGCCTACATTTATCTTACATTCAAAAAGAGCCTCGTAAAGTGTTTGTTTGATTCCAGAATGAAAAGCTCTATCTTTCATGAGCTGTACAAATTTTAAACTTTCATTCCAGTTTCCAGTAGTATTATCTTGCAACCTTGTAGTCAACATGTTTTCGATATCTTGGTTTACCCTGTCAACACTACCTTGGCTTTGAGAGTGCCTCGGCTTGCCATGCAGAATAGTCAATGAAGGCCAATACTGCTTTAAGCTATAAATAATCTGATTTGCAAATTCCCTGCCATTATCTGATTGGAGTATAGCAGGGGCGCCAAATAGAGCAAGAATATCTAATAAACGTAAGTTACTTCTTCTGCCCGTTTCGATTTAAGTCCTCGCAATACAACGAATTTAGTCAAGTGGTCCTGGTAAACCAATATAAACTTGTATTCACCATCTGGGTGAGACTAAAAGTCGGTCAAGTCCACCGGAAATTAAACTCCGAAGAAATTATAGGCTTTGCAACAATACTTTTTTTAACACCTTTCTGTTTTTGTTGACACGGTTCACAAATTTGGATGTATAGGTCTATATCACACCGAGTTACGTTTTTATATCGATTTGACAGTTCTTTAATCATGCGGTCTCTTCTCCCATGACCGACAGTAATATGAGCTTGATGTATAACATCAAATAGTTCACTATCACAAACGTAGTAAAGTATGTTGCTCCCAGATCCTTTAACAGAAAATATAAGTTTGATTTTCTGATTAATTGTAAGAATATCATAACGTTTCAATAACCAGTAATCCCTCGGAACTTGCTTTGAGATCGACTTTGCACTTTTAACGTCAGTTTATGGCTGACAGCAGGTAGTTGAAATTTTTGTAACTTTAACAACCATAAACTTGGGTAGAAGGGTTCTTTTTTAAAATTTAATTGTTTTAATTTCAGAGATGCCATCGTTGGGCGCATCCCTGCTGCAGTTATATAAACTCACCCTCGCTTTAACGATATTCTTTTGGTTAACGAAAATTAAATAAGTACATAACTATTGCGGTTATTTCATACATTGCCTGTTATTGAATCGGCATTCTATATAATACCTAGGAAATGCATATAATATAATTTATTTCATACAATGCCTGACGATTTTAGGAATTCTATACAATGCCGGATTATATACTTTGCCGGTAACATATATATAAACAAAATCCGGGAATTAATAAATCAGTATTATCATTCAATTAGTTTTACTCAATCTGTGTATGTATCGTTGCAAACAAGTCTTACCATTAGCTTGAAAGGGACATGAGACTGTGTTCCTGGCATACTAGATACAACAGAGATCGACCTTGAAGAAGCTGATCTCACATCAGGATTTCCGGATTAAAGTCTAGTAAATTGTTCAAAGTTTCTATTTTTATTTAAGGTAAATTATTTGTAGACCCATCCCATCTCCGGTGTTTGAGCTGCTGCAAGCACAACATTTAGGTCTGCTTGGGCTTTTCCAAGTTTTGCCCGTGATAGATTTCTTAAAGAAACATGGATTAATTCAATTGATAACAGATAAATCAGTATTCAAAAATTTTTAGCAAATCTGGTCATTTCTAATTCTGAAGATAAAGCATATGATCTAAATAAACATTTTGTAGGATTTCAGATATATGATGAAGGAAATTCCGTTATTTAACATCAAACAGATTACACCACTAAGATTTTAAAGCAGTACAACATGGAATTCTGTAAACTTGTCAAAACACCTTCTGTAATAAATAAACGGAAAAAGAGATCAAAATAGGCAAGGTTAGAGAAGCTGTTGGTAGCCTCTTGTATCTAGCTAACAGATCTAGACCTGATATTGCTTATTCTGTCAATATTGTCTCGCGTAATATGAGCAACCCCACAGAGCTAAATGTTCAGAAACTCAAAAGCATATTCAGATATCTGCAAGGGGCCAGAAATATAAAAATAAAGTATCATGCAAATGATTACTCTTTCACCATTGAAGCGTATAGTGATGCGGATTATGCAAACGACCCAGAAACCCGAGAGAGCACATCTGGCTAGCCCACGATGTTTAGAGTTGGGTCTGTTTCATGGCGTCATGAGCTTTGTTTAAAGAATTAACAAATAAAGTTGTGTAAGTGAACTTAAATGATGATGACTAGAGTGCTATTAAATTGCTGAAACAAATAGCAGTTTCAAAAAGTCAAAGAAATGTCTAAGGGCGATTACAAACATATTAGTAATTCAACTGAAAAACTTTCTACTTTGTCTGTTAATGCAACTAATTAGGTACTAAAATGCAATAATAGATCATTTATAAAGTATCTAATTATATTGTAGAGACCATTTAAAAATAAAGTACATTTTTATCTAAATCTTGAAAGTTAATTGGTCATAATCTATTGTGCCACAGCGACTCTCAAAGCAAAATAAGGTGCAAATGATGCATTAAATTCCTAATTACATAAACAAATAGATTTTAGCTGCGGTAACCTGCGGCTTTGGTTAAAGGAACGATTAAACTATTAACCTTTCATTTTCTTCGAAATTTACTTACTATTTGCAATGAAGTTAATGAATCATCATAAAGGTAATTAAGCAATCGACTTCAATTTTTCTATATAAAAAGGATTGTTTAGATTTCTTTGTTCATAAGTCATCAGTTCTTTGAGAAGGTGACACTGTATTTTTGAAACCGTGGCAAGTTTTAGTATAACTTATCGAGAATTAGTTGACATTATTCTATCGAGTAATCGCGAAGTGCATAAATGTCTCGAAAACATAAAATGTAGCTATCTTGAAGTAAGAAATATATCATGAACTGAGTAAACAGTTTTTACCAAACTTTAGACGAATGTGCCAAGCTGCACCGCGAAACAAGAAAGAATGCAGAATGGTTTGCTGGGATATTTAAAATTACATCAAGTTCCACGGAAACTGTTCCGGAAAATGAACCAAAACCTTCAAAACGTCTCCGATGTGGAAGACCAAAAAAGTCATTTGAAGAATCGGCGATCGAACAAAACGACGAAAAGTTAAAAGTTTGTGTGACAACGTTACTGAGGAAATTATTACTGCAGCAACTAATAAGATTCCAGATAAACCACCAAGTTGTTTTCAGTTTAGTGCGGAAAATGTTTTGGCTTTAATTCTGGATGCTTCTCTATCAAAGTTTCAGTATGAAGTAATTAGAAATGCAACCGAAGCAGTGGGTTGTAATATTTTTCCACCTTACTCTAAAGTGTCGAACTCAAAGTAGGAATGTTACCCTACAGATGAAGAGGTAACGGAAGGTTACGCCTGTGTGGGTTTGCAAGAATTGCTGGATCACACTGCAGAAAGGACTTTAAAAACTAAGACCAAAGAAGAGCTGGCATCCATAAGCGAAGAAATAACCTTAGTGTCAACATGGGGCTGTGATAGTTCATCTGGTCACAGCAAATACAAACAAACTTTTGAAAAAGAAAATGTTTTGGATGCGAGTATGTTTCTTTGGTCCATCAAAAAGAAAATAAAACTTTGGTGCACTGGAACAATACAAGACCTTCTTCGACGAGGTTTTGCGAGTCCATCCAATTTCAATACGGTAAAGAAACTGCTGACAGCACGCAAAGTGAAATTACAAAAATGGAGTCTGAAATTGCCAACCTGAACGATACCTTAGTCCACATCAGTGATAAAACCTATAGAGTGAATCGTGAACTACTGTTTACGGTGATTCATGGAAAGATTGCTCAAACAATTACCGGTATCTGTAGGTAAAAGGAAAAAATTCATGGAATGCCTTCTCCACATTGCCTATAATAAATCATTCAAAAGGTGGAGGACCAATGCTGAAACAAGAAATGCCAAGGAAGAGAAGAAAAAAGGATTCAAAACGAGTTCTTTAAGAAACTAGGACTCAAAACTGATGTCGTCAAACAATGCATGGGTACCACAAACGGCGATCTTTTAATAATCCAGCCGTTGCAGCTGCAATAACAGGGGTAGACAAATACTTAATTAATCGGTTTTCAATAATTCTACAAAGAATAAACTCTGGTGCCGGAATAGACGCTGAGAGATTTGGTGACTCTTGCAATGATGAGACTGCCGAGTTGTACATGAGTTCGTACAGGTATAGTATGCCAAACACAGTCCATAAAATCCTTCTGCATGGCAGTAAAATATTAATAGCTGCTGCTTTGCATATAGTCATTTTATTCGAGGAGGCACAAAAGCACGGAATAAGAACTACCGTCGATAACGAAGGATCATTCGCGCAAACGTTCTCATGAATCGACGAACGAGGACATCGTGCATTTGCTGTTGGCTTCCGCTGATCCATAAGTAAATAATTTAAGAGTAGAACCAAATACGAAATACTTACCATTACATGAAGATGTAAAATCCTTACTAATGTAATTGGGCGATTCGATATTTAAGTTTATTAATGTTATTTTAGCTTGAGTTAAAACTTGTTTTTATATGTTATTTACAGTGTTGTAGTAGTTTTTTAATGTTTTAATTTTATTATCTTTTATTAGTGTCTTTAATCATTAACTACTATTATAATTTTGTTATTTTGTATTTTCCACTAGTATTTATAATAAAAATAGGTAAAAATTATTATTTTTATTATTCAATAATGATAGCAAGACTTAAACTTATCATACGAATCAATAAATAATATCTACAAAACTAATCCTTTGAGATAAACAATTAAACCCACTGTGCCATACAGCGTATACCACTGTGCGGCGCATCAATGAGTATTTGCTGCACCTAAAGCCTTAATTAACGAGCCACAGCGCGTAAACAAGAATTTGACGTTGTTTATATTTCTGTTTTGTTTTTATTTATGTCTAACATTTTATGATTGTTTGACCTTTATAGAAGGTAGATTATTTGCGATTCTTTTACAATAAATATTCCTGGAGTAAAAAAGGGACCTTGGATATTTAGGAATTTATTTCACATTGATTTACTACGCATCAAAAACAATTGATGTATAATGTAAGTTGCAAACTATAACGTTAAACATTCAACTTTTAAATTTTTAATAAACAAAATCCATAAAAACCCCAGAACCCTTTTTCTTCAGGGGCTCCTTGTTACATGCAACACTCTAGACGTCTGAAATATAAAACGGTAACAACTTCATCCAACCTTTCCACAGCACGAAACTTTCTATAAGCTATTATTAATACGGAGTCCATAGTTAAAGCTCAAACCTACCTCCAGATATTCCATTAATAATACTGATGTCAGGTGTACATCTTTTACTACTGAGTAAGCATAATTTTTTTAATTTTTTTAAGTGACAATTTTGTCTCCAAAATGTATATATTAACAAAGCTAAAGTTAAACAACAAAGTGTTAGTTAAACTAGTAATTTCTTTCTCTTCTATTCTTCGAGTTTAAAAAAAAATTGCGCATAATATGTAAGACGCATAGTACCTAGTACACAGTCACATCACGTTTAGTCAGACCTTCCAAAAAGTTCGTTTAAATTCTTCATCGCACTATTCCCGAACATCCATCTCTATTTTCTATCCAATTAGTGACACGTGATAGAACGTTTTAAAAAAATTGAAAGGCCGGTTAAATGTTTAATAATTTAAATCTCGCATTACCGTTTCACAGAATATAAACCTTCTAAAGTGTTTTTTTATCAACTCCAATTAGGTTCGTTTGAAGTACTGAACACGCGTTATAGAATTCGACTGAAAAATATAAGCATAAATATGAATATGACATGAACTATTATATAAAATTATATTGTAATAAACTGATGAAATCCGAGCTCATGGAACTATGCAAAAACTATTTTAAACTAATTAATTTCCTAAAACAAAATGTTTAAAAAATCAATAAAAAATTTAAAACTCGGATGCTTTGATCCGTTCTGGGGGTGACCCTTTCATAAACCTGGATGACGCGAAATGAGTTTGAACTTCAGCAATATTACTATTATTTCAAATAAAAACAGTGAGTTCAGTTTAATTTACTATGGATACATATCGGTGTACAGGGTACAGGTCTCCAATTCGATGGTATTAGCTGCATTAATAACAGACATGGTTACTCATTTAATACCATTAAATTTAGGGCAGACTAAATAGCTATGCTACTCTCACACAGCACTGCCTGCCTCGCAGGATATTGAGCGTAGCTTTTAAAAAAAAAACTCGTGAAAAAGTTACATCTCGTAACCTCGTTACCTTCCGATAAGACGTTTTTCAACGTACTGTCCTCTCACTTCTTTACTTTCTATTTTTTCTGTTATGATATTTGTAATCCTTGAATTCAGTGAATTCTTTGACGACGGAATCTTAAAGGTTTCCCTAGATAGTTTCATGCACACAAACTCTGCCTGGATTACTTCCATCCTCCAAGAAAGTATGCAATCTGATTTCTCCTGATTTCCGTTCAGCAGAATCATACTAAAAGAACGACAAAAGCAACCCTAATGATACTCTTCAAGAACGTCAAAAAATTGCCTTTGAGTTAAAAGACTTCCTGGGAGATGCATACTTCAAAAATCGTCTGGTCATCACCAATTTTATTTACCCTATACGATGTCTTTCATTTTACATATAATCTTCCTAACCTCATACATCTATAAAAAAAATCCAACCACACTAAGTATGCAACATAGAACCTACTTCCACCTCCCAAGTGGGATGATAATCACCTAACAAACCGTAAAAATTGACGTTCTTGAAAAACACGTCATTACACCTAACCTTCTCCTTCACAAGACAACGATCTTACTGCCTCCACGATAGCACAGCCGCTAGCACCAATCATGTCAGCCAATAACGACCTCATAGCCACGTTATTGCGTTAGCCAAGCATTTACCACCGCCCAGCGTCTTTGCATTACCCAAATATAACAGATTCGACCATGAGGATTCACAAGAGCACAGCCGCTATTAGCGCAATATGTGATACTAACGCTGTTTAGCAATCGGAGGGTTCGATCCTCTGCAAAGTCCTAATAAGAAACGAGATAGATGGTACAGCATCTTTGTTCAATATCCCTCTGTCGACGAGTCAATCGTAAGAGCCTCAAAAGATAGAAGAGGATGTTCCAAGTTACACCAAAATCAAGCCAGCAGCCTTAACAATATCGCTGTCCTATACCAGTAGCCCCTATAAAACATTGGCATTACTAACCAACCGGCATCCACCCCTTCTGGGAAAGGAACGACAGCGTCGTATATCTTTAGTGACGCTCGCCGATCTAGCCGCTGAGAATTACTTTGAGAAAGAACCAACTTAGATTACAAGTTTCTAAAGAGCCAGCGTGCACTAATCGACGTCATCACCGTGGTATCTACCAGCACAAGCACGAGTTCCCAGACTCCTTTCAGCCTGAACTCCATCAAGTGCTCTTGGTCTTCGAGAAGCTCTTTAACAAAGAGCAAAGACCGTCTACAACACAGACCACGTAACACAAGATCAGGCTCCAAGACGTTCATACCAGTATTTGGAAGAGAAGAAAAGAACAATAAACGGTGGTAAACTAGCAGATGGAGCAATCATTGAGCGACGCTATTTTCCATAATTCGAGAAACTTCGAGATCTGGGACAGGCACGAGTATTTTCGTCAATCAACCTGGCAGTACCCATGGAAGGATTTAATCGCCAGTACACAACCTTTTTGGCCCTAAACGCACCGCTCTACCAATTTAAAGTCATGTGTTTTGGCCTTTAGAAAATGCCCGCCACATTCCAGAAAGTCATCGCTGTCGACCTACATAAGTTCGCCCTCACCTACCTGGACGATGTCGTGTCGAGGGTTTTTAGGTAGTCCCCCTACCAACATAGAAGAATTTTGATTATTCGTATAAGATAAATTAGATTCGTTCCTCGAGCTCCCCATCCTCCTCAGAGCCTCAAATGGGACGCTGCACCGCAAGCCGGAGCAGACACCAGGACTAAACGAAATATATAGCCACCCACTGCGAAAATACACGGTACACCATATACGTAGTAACGCGCCTGTCAATATCACAGAAGGAAGCGAAAAAACATATAAAAGAATAGACAATGACGGCGAAGGGGAGAGTTTAGACAGAAGGCACTGGAGAGGAACGCAAAGAAAATACGCAATAGTTTCTAAGGAAGTTAGAGCGAACAGATATCGGCGAGCCGATTGATTCAGGCTGGATAGATCTAGAACCGCCCGTTTACAGAGAAGCTAGGACCGAAACGGCAACTTGGTAGAAACGCTCTTCTCAACTATCAGGACTCTCCTTTACTCCTTAGGCAAACGCACAGGTCCATTGGTCGCCTCTTACGATTTCCAGGACAGAAATGGGTCTATTCTACCCCGAGATCCACGCGGGGACAAATAATTATTATTCTGGAACGCAGATAGCCTAATTATAATGACAAGCTTACAGAATTTAAAAACACAGTGACAAATGAGCAATATTTTCAACTAAATGGTTATCAAACCAACATCTTAAAAAGATCGAGAACGGCGACGTCAGGATTGTTAATCTCAGCCAAGTCCTCACTTACAGCTCGCTTGAAAAAAATTAAAGTTGTGACCGCGGACAATAAAATGGAAGTAACAGAAATGAAACTGTAAAAAGGTGGGATGCACAGAAGATTACTGATTGTGATTATAATATACAACCGTCCCAGAAATCAGCCCAATCTGAGTTGCCTCAAGCAATTTTAGAATCAATATTGTGTTCTCTTGGAAGACCTAAATGCTCATTCCGCTCTCTGGGGATAGGATAATATAGCGATATTTGTCCTACTGGTAGAGTTTTTGAACAGTTTACATCAAGACACCTAGTGTAATTCATTGACAGTGATAAAGATAGTCCCACATTCCTCTCTTACGGTGGAGGGACCTCTCACCCTGATGTAGTCCTTGCTCACTCCGCCATCTCCTCCACGCTGAATCACTCCGTACTGCTAATACTCAGTGGTTTTGAACGCAAGATACTTTTAGTTAACCATTTAAAGAAAAGAAAGTTGCCCAAAAAGTTACCAAAGAGCGAAGTTAAAATAGAATTTAAAAAAAACCGACTGGAAACTCTACGCTGAGACTGCTGAAAATCTTGTGATCTCCGACCTGATAGACACAAGCGTTGACATCAGTTATGCTCGAGTCAAAGAAGCAATTACTAGGGTTGCTAAAAAAGCTATCCCTAGAGGGAAAGTTAAGTGATACGCCCTATGCTGGACTGAAGAGCTCTCGCGCCTAAAAGAAGAAAGAGATTAAGCAAGAGAATTAACGAAGGGGACTGGGAAAATCTGAAACAGAAAAGCTCACTACTCAAGGAAACAATAATTCACTCTAATAAACGGAACTCGTGCAGAGTTTTCTTAAACGGACTCGATTTCCGAAAAGACGGGCTAAAAGCTCACCGTTTTGTTTCAGTGTTAAATAACGGAAAAGGTTCCAGGAAGAAAAATCATTTTGCCAACGGTGCAAGGCTGATCACATCTGACACCGAATTAGCAAAGTTCTTCTGCGATCACTATGCAAAAATAAGCAACTTCACTATGTAGTAACGTTTTAGTTGGTATAAAGCCGTAACTAAACTTTCTTATGTTCTTTAGTAGTCAGATAACCGTCAACTTACTGCCAGTTGACTTGTTAGAGGAACCGAAAAGGTTCGTTGCGACAACTACACTATCTGATTGTCCCTTTGCAGTAATATTAACATATTAAAGCTTACTTTTAGGACAGAATACGTCATGTTACAATAAAACAACTATTGGTAGTAACTGTACTGCTTGCTGATTATTTTCTGTTACTCAAAACAACAACAAATTAATTATTAATATATAATATAATAATTTATAATATAGAAATTTTTAATATGCAAAAACCTTCTTAAATCAGAATACCTTCAAATTATATATATATATATATAAATGAAATTAAGAATAATTAAAGTTTTTACTGTAATATTTAACTTTGCACAGAACAAATTATTACATTTATTATTATACTCTATGTAAGTCTTGTCGTTTCTTGTTTACTTTAACTATGAATTAATATTTTAATTACTATTTCTTTACATCGTTTACTTTACACAGTTACTATGTTGTTAGGAAATAGCAAAGTTTTGCTGTCTGGGGAGATGACCTCGATGTATTCCGATTTTATTGATTTTGAGCCCAATCCTTAAAAGCAACAAAAATAGGAAAAAGCCCAAATCCAGATGAAATACATCTTGAGTTCCTGAAGTATCTTGAATTGAGCGCTCGGACTTCCGTCTTGGCCTTTATAAACTTTATTTGGAGGTCGTACTATCTGTACGAATGGTGTAAGGCGGAAGCTATCCCTGTCCCCAAGAAGGGCAAGGAACCAAACATGCTCGAAAGCTTTCGACCCACATTACTAACCAGAAACTTCTCCAAAGTATATGAAAGACTGTTGCTGCGTAGGCTACCAGTAGTAATTAAGAGAATTAAGCTAGCCAGACTTACTCAAGAAATTAAAGATGATTTTCACCGTAAGCAGAGCACTCTCGCTGTATTCATCCATTTTAGGACTGCCTTTGACCGGGTATGGAAGAAGAAACTAACTCAGTAAACTACAACCTCTCGGCCTGAAAGGAAATATGTACAGAGCTATCCCCTCCTTTATCTCACGGAGGTATATAGGGCAAAGTATAAAAAAGCCTTCTCTTAGTACAGACAGACAGGCAAGAATTACCTCACGAATCTGTCATCAGCTTTGTTCTCTTCAATCTAATGATCAACAATGTTATTCAGAGTATCCCTGGTACCCAAGCTCTACTTTATACAGATGACTTAAGTCATTTGGGCAACCAGCAGTAAGATAAAGGCGTTAAAAGCGACCATAAGCCAGGCCTTAGCTCAACTCTCATCTTGGGCTAATGAGAATTAACTAGTCGGCAACCCAAGAAAATCGAAATTTTAACTGTTTACACTGTCTACGAAGCAGCAAAGACTGTAGGAGTCCAATTCCCTAAGTGAAACGAAAGTCGCTACTTATTTAGGGGTTCAACTTAACACCAAATTGCAGTGGTCATACCACGTCGATCAGCTAGCAGATGAAGGAAGCAAGCGAAAGAGGTTAGTGAGTCACGGAAAACATCTTGACGCAGGCACACACCGCGTATGTAAGACCCGTGACGAAATATAGGAAGGAACTGATTGTCACAGCCCCCAAGACAACTCTGGAGAAGTTAGAGAGAACTCAGAACCAAGCCCTGAGATTAATAACTAGGGGACCCAGCTCTACCACTATTAACGCGATAGAATTGCAAACCGGTATAGATCCTCTATCGGTAAGAACAGACCTGGCAGTAATAAGTCTAAATGAAAAGGTAAATCGTCTGGAGGTGAACTATTGCAGCCCATTTAGTGACTGAAAACACAGAAGTCCTTCTCTGTAGTAGCGTCCCAGCTCGGAGAGGCATATGATTTGAATATAAAAGAGAGAGTAGGATCACCTACTCGATAGCCTAATCTTATCGAAGAACACTTTTGAATTATGGAATAATCCTTGAAGTATGTGTAATCTAGATAATGAACTTCATGTGGGTTCTGCATTTTTGGCTTTGTACAAATCTCCACATAGCAACCAGGAACGTTAATTTTCCGACCTTTTTGTGCGCACTCTATGCACGCACGCATTGAGTCACACTCCATTTAAGTGTGACCCTTCTACAAACAGTATTGAAAAATTTCAATACTTTTATCTTCAGCAGAATTCCAGTTTTGATAACCGTTTCTAAAGCAAAAGTTTGCAAAAACAGCTTTACATACGCGTTTTCTGACATTATTAAGGCCTTTTAGGTGAAATATGAGAGACAAATCTGTCTTGAATTCGGTTACAACTAAAATTAAAAATATTTCGGTAGCTGAATATCATGCAACTTCTCTAGAATTCTATCTGTTTTACGATGTTTGACTGGTGTTCTATCAATTAGGGCCAAAACATAAACCTTCTTCTCAGCCCATGTCATACACTTCCAAAAGTTCTCAAAAATCTTCCACCTGTGAATTCTTACCAAAAATATTTACGAGACTTTCCAAACGTCGTACTGTTACACCCTAATCTCCTTTCTATTTTTTCTACAGGTTCATATCTTTTCTTCGACTTGTTAAATTTCACAGAAACTGTTTCCATTATTCAATAGTAGTTGTTGCAACTGATGGAATCATTCGCTCTTAGGCTAACGTATGCTAACTGCGGTAACCACCAAAACTGCAGGGAATTATCAAAACCACGCAAGTCCGACTTACTAAGTTTTGTTTGAAATATTTTTCCAAATTAGTTTTAAGGGGTTTTGACAGGCGGTGAATGCACTTTTAGATTTATTTCGACATACGAGATTTTGCAGTTTAAAGGGCATCAATATCTATAAACGTTCCATGGATTAAGATTCAATTAAAGTAATTTTGGACTTTATCCATCGACTTAAAAAGTAAACAAAAATGCTGAATAAAACACGTTGCAGTCGAAGCCTTCAATTTAAAGAAAACGCAGACAAAAAATGCTTTCCATACCTCCTAACTAGCTGATTAGCTGATAAATTCTCTATTATACGATGAATGATTGATGAAACCAATAAAATTGTTTGGAAAATGCTTTTAAAATTAGAAGGTCATGAAAATGATATGTAATATGATTCCATTGACGTAAAATTTATCTAATAACTTTCACAAGCACTTAAGGCAAGGCTTTATAACAATGTAGTAGGTTTGACCATCATGTTTGTTTACGATCGGCCAACATATTCAATGAACGGTTCTCGCTTTTTTTTTTTCTATTCTTTGCTTATCAAATAAACCGTATAGGGGTAATTAGCAATGTAAACAAAACTAAATTATTTTCGTAAAATATGTTAACATGAAATACACAATTCCCTTCACTTTATAAAATAATGATCGTAGCGTGTTCTGTGCGACTAAAAACACCTTTCATTATGAAATCGATATTGTGCTTTCTAAGGATAAATATTTTATTTATAGGTCTCTAAAAATAAACACAGCTGTTCCTCTGGTTTGTTAATACCAAACAAAAAACAAAAAAAAATGTAAAAAGTGTTTTAATGTAACTGGAAGTTACAAAACCGGAAACCTAACAGACACACCGATGTCTTTTTCTACACATGATTGTAATAACTGGGAAGCAAAAAAAAGTGTTGACTGTTCTGATTTATTTGTTTTAATAAAAAATCTTATTTTTTGTCATTTTATATAACTATTGGTTTTGCTTGTAATAAAATAAGTTGACTTTATACAGTTGGCTCAAGACCAAATCAATTATTCGTGTGGAAATAAACGAAAAACAATCGAACATCACATCACATTGTAAACATGTCAATAAAAACATCCGACATATTTATGTATTTCCTCACCAGCGATAAGAAAATTGAATTTCGAATAAAAATGTTTCTATGTCGTATTGTCCTAAGAAATTGAAAATAAGAAAAATATTTTCATCTTTTCAAGGTTGTTATCTGGGTAACGTTATCCACGAATAGAAAGAAGGTAAATTTTAACAAAATTTACTTAAGACAGGGCTTGTTCGACTCCTTGCTAACCACAATTTCTGATCAAAACTTTCTGATCTAAAGTTAATTCCCACCATGTAGGTATAAGACGCGAGTTATCACACGTGCACGCGTACTACGAGTCAGAGGTCACTGAAACATCTATTCACTAGTTCATTACTCTTATTGATAATCAAACAATATATATAACAGCAAAATGTAGCATTAATTTAGTTTTTATCAATATTTCTAGTTTCAACATTACTGTATGTTGGTGAAGCTCCCCCTAATATTTTAAAAATAAATCTTTCTTTATTTGTTGCAAATTTATGCGTAATTCAATTGGCGCAATCGTACAGATCAGGTAAAAGTAATTAATTCATTGCGAACTTTACTTGCGTTTTAACACTTAATTTACCAACGAACCAATGCAGCTTTCTCGGACAAGCATCGCAGACGAATTAACACTCCAGGGTCGAGGACACGCATCGTTGGAACTTATTGGAGACCGCATTAGAAGATTTTAATTTTCAAGTAACAATAATTTAGTAATTCATTTTCAAGTAATAATTTTAATAAGTAATTTGTGTAGTAGGCTACACCACGGGTAATGCCAATAAATCCTGTGCACTTACACTTACAAATTCAATTTTTTATCGCAACACGCGCTTCAGAATGGCTAATGCATTCTATGTCGAATATCTGCGTTCCATCCCCGAATTTGATGGAAATTCAGACAAATTTTCTGAATTCATCAGAGCAAGCGAATTAATTTTGACGCACTTTTTCCAAGCAGTAGCTGAAGGTCAACAGGTACCATTTACAAACCATTACCTTTTATCATTCATAAGAGAGAAACTTAGTGGAATTGCTGCAACCGTTACCAACGGCAGAGAAATTAATTCTTGGCAAGAATTAAATAATCTGCTACAGAGAACTTTTACAGATCAAAGAGATGAAAATTCCCTAATAAGAAATCTGATACTTCTAAAACAAAGCAGCGAAACGCCTCATCAATTTTACAATAAATGCATAAAGATCAGAGGACTCTTGTTTTTGCAATTGTTGATTCATGAACCCAACCTAGCGGCAAGAACAATAAAAGCGGAATTATATGATTAGTTGACACTGAAGGCATTTCTAGCAGGATTAAGGGAACCACTTGGATCTCTAATTCAAGCCCAACGACCACATACCGTAGAACAAGCCATCATCTATGTCATAGCTAAAGAAAACATAAATTGTGCAAAATATTCGAATTTCTATAACTTCTGAAGTCCAACTGCGAAAGTACCGTTGAAGTCAAAACCAAGTCCCATCGATTCTAATCGGTTTTCACATCCAGGTCATATGCAAACGTCTACACCAAGACCCCTCAAGCCGAAGCATTCCAACCGAGATTTCAACCATCATATAATCCAAATAGAACTTCTTTCCCAGTAAAAATATAAAACCCAGTACAAGCGTCTTCAATCCAAGGGGCGTTCCACAACCAAAACCAACGCCCGTGGATACGTCAAGTGAAAACACCAGAAAGTTCTAACAACCAAGAAGACAAAAGAACTTTTGCACCATAAAGTAGATAGTAACACTTATGGAAATCCATTTGAGATCCCAGCCTACCATGAAACAGAGATATCTTACGAACACGAAAATTGTTTAAGAGAAGAAGAAGGTTATAACTATCATGAAGGTCTATCTTTAGATGACACAGAAGATTTTCGCGGCGTGCAGCCTAATCAGCCAGAAATTTGATACACAACAATTTCAAACCAGATCAACATTTACCCTTCATGATCATACCGGAACTCATTGCCAAACTCATGATTGACGCATAATCTACGAGGACTCCCTTCAACCCACATCTCATATATTAGTACTATCCACAGTTCAATGAAAATTATGATGGTCTTATAAGATTAGACCTGCTAAAACAGATAAATGCAACATTAGACTTTGAACAAGACGTATTGAAAACGCCAACAGTAAATATACCCATATTTAATAACAAAATAGAAAACCAGACTCAGTTAAACGGCAAGTCAAATAAAAGCCTGTTGTTTACTTTACAACTAGACCCAAGAACAGAGACCATTGTAAAACTACCAGCAGAAACAACACTCGAAGAAGGCTTTGAATCTAATCTGAAGATGCCTGCAGCCTACGTGAAAATTCAAGACGATTACACCTACACTACGGTTATTAACAAGAGCAACCAAAAACAAACTCTGAAATTAGAAAAGCTATTAAAAGTCTCTAGTATTATGATCAACATCAACAGTAATGCCATCCAAGTCCAAGATAAAAAACAAGACCAAGTTTGGAAGACAAAACTTAGCAAAATTACGTCTAGACCACTTTAATGACATAGAGAGAACCTTTCTGTGTAACCTATGGGAAGAATATAAAAATGTTTTCGATATAGAAGGCACTTCACTAACCTTTACCAATTTTATTGAACGTCCAATAAGAACGACAGACCATCAATCAGTATTTGCCAAAAGCTATAGGTTTCCTGCCGAACATCGAACAGAAGTGAAAAAACAAATTAACCGTGTGTTAGCAGATAACATCATTCAGCTATCCAGCTCACCATGTTCATCACCCATTTGGGTTGTACCAAAAAAGCAAGATGCCTCCGGCAAAATGAAATCAAGACTGGTCATAGATTACCGGAAACTTAATAAAAAGACGCACATCTTCGAAAACTAGAACGATGCCAGTATTTCACTACTTTGGACTTAGCCAGCGGTTTTCACCAAATCGAAATGAACAAGGCAGATATTGAGAAAACAGCATTTTCAACAGACAAATGGGTATTTTGAATTTAAGAAAATGCCATTCAGATTAAAGAATGCGCCGCCGACATTCCAGAGACTCATGAACAACATCTTACGAAGTCTCAATGGTGAAATATGTTCCGTATACCTAGACGACATTATAATTTATTCTACCTCTCTACAAGAACACAGTTTTCCAGAGACTCAGAGAAAAAAGCTTAAAAATACAATTACACAAAAGTGAGCTTTTGCGAAAGGAAGTTGCCTATTTGGGACATGTCATCACATCCCAGGGAGTTCGACCAGATCCAAGAAAATCGAGGCAATAAAATAGTTTTCAATTCCAAAAATCCAAAAAGAAATTAAGAGCTACTTACTACTGCAAGTTTATTAAAAACTTTGCTAAACTAACCAAACCAATGACAACCTGCCTAAATGCCAAAGTAATACATTCGTCAGACTTTATCCATGCTTCCAAAAACTCCAAAGATTCTGATCAACGATCCAATTTTAATTTATCCAGGTTTTAACAAACCCTTCCTTTTAACAACAGGTGCTTCAAATATAGCACTGGGGGCAGTTCTTTTACAACGTACCGCCCAAGGAGAAAAACCAATTGCATATGCTTCATGGACACTTAACGAAACAGAAATTAAGTTTTCAACCATTAAAAAAGAACTACTTGGTTGGGCAACAAAATGCTTCAGGCCTTACCTTTGTGTTAATAAATTTACTATATACGCAAGCAAATTCCAAATTAGCTTTATTACTTTATTATTGGAAGAACCTTGACTATTCTGTTAGAGAATATATTAGAAACTGTCATGTATGCACCAAATCTAAGTACAAACGACATCCTATCAAAGTACCGCTAAATGTAACACCGACACCTAAAAAATCAATGGAAATCCTCTTTGTTGATATTTTCAAAATTGCAAGTGTTAAGTTTCTAACCATCTTCCATTCGTTTACAAAACTGGCACAAGCATACTCCTTAGAAACAAGAAATGCTACAAATATTGCTGACAATTTACTTACTTATTTCCTCTATCATAGCACACCAAACAAAATCTGTTTGGATAGAGGAACAGAATTTGAAAATCAAACCATGCAAGAACTCGCAAAATTGCACAAAATCGAATGGCACTATTCTATCCCATTCAATCAAAATTCGCAAGGAATGGTAGCATGATTACACTCCACACTTATTGAGCACTATAGATCATTTCAATTTGAAAGAAATCAAACTTCCAAACATCTCATGATGTATGCCATATTAGCATATAACAGCACCATTCACTCAACAACAAATTCCACACCTTTTCAATTACTTCCAGGACACTCAAATTCTAGAGATCCATACAACATTTATTATGAAGAAGAATACTTTCAGAATTACGTAAAGACGCAGCAAGAGAGATTACGCCATACCTATAGTAAAGGAAAAGAAATGTTACAAGCCAATAAAACGAAAATCATTAACAAACGCAACGAGACACGAGACACAACCCAGTTTAAAGAAGGAGACATAGTATTTGTTAAAACGCAAAGATTAAAACATTTTCCTAAATTCGAAGGACCCTATATAATTCAAAAGCTCACTCTACTCTTTACATGTACTCTGAAAGACATGAAAACAAATAAGACAAGAGAAATACATGTTAACGACCTACGATTGCCTTATGTTGCAAATGTGCAACACTCCGACTGACACACACCCTTGAAGAACCTCACATTACCAATCTACAGACTAATCCAAGTATATACTACCATAACTTAGGTATAGCAAAACTACAACAGTCAAAATGGACACTAATTAAAAGAATGAATTGTCAACCTTTAATGAATGAATACCAGAAACTACAAAATGATGTTCAAATACTACGAGACACAGTACAAAATACCAACACTTCACAGCACTGAAAAGTACAAAGCAGAGCTCAACAGTCACCTGGCAATAATAGAATTCACTATGAACGAAATCTAAAAGAAGATTAACCACTTGTTTCTTCCACAAAGACGTAAAAAAGGAGCCATACATGGACTTGGTAGCATCATCAAATTCATTACCGGAAATTCAGACGCAGAAGACGGAAAAAAATTGAAGAATCTATCAAGGTATTAAAAGAAAATCAAAAAGACTTGAATTATCAGATAACTAAGTAAGCATTATTAATTTTATTTTTCATTTATTTATTAATCTACACACCACGCAAATTTTAATCTCATCTTTGTTAAACTTATATCTGCAATTATTCCAAACATTGGAAGAAGCCTAGATCACCGATGAGATCTTGATTATGATGGAACAACGAAGGATATGTAAAAACCAAGACCCAAACAAATACAAAGAAACAGATAAAAAAAATTGAGAAGAAAATACAACAAGCCCAAGAACAATATTTTGTAGATAGATGCAAAGAAATCGAAGAGCTTGAAGACAAATACGACTTATTTAATCTACATAAAAAAATCAAAGAGCTTGCAGGCATACAATGGAAGAACCAGATTACTGCAGTTCTAGACAGACACAGTAACATCATAATGAATACAGATCAGAAGATGGAAAGATGGAAAAAATACATCGAAGAATTGTTTGCGGACGGAAGAACAAATACGGACCTTTCTGAATCCAATTCGGAAAAAGAACTAGGACCCGGATAAATAAGGAAGAAGTAATACATGCCCTAAGATCAATGAAGAATGGAAAAAGTCTTGGTCCGGACGAACTACCCTGTGACGTTATCAAACTCATTGATGAGAATCACATAAACACACTGGTGGAACTATTCAACAAAATTTACACAACTGGGGAATCGTTGGTGTCTGTTTTTGTCTGCTTGCCTAAGAAACCAAAATAAAAGAATGCATCGATCACTGTATCATCAGCTTGATCCCTCACACACTAAAAATATTTTTAAGAATAATACATAAACGAATCCACCAAAAACTAGATATAGAGGTAAGCGAAACTCAGTTTCGATTTCGCAAAAGACTGGGTACGCGAGAAGCCCTATTTACCTTCAACGTGCCAGTGCAGAGATGCCTGGATGTCAATCAAGATGTATAAGCATGTGTTATTGATTATAATAAATCTTCATCATAGAGACCTAATGATCATTTCAAACCTTTATTATAACCAGAGGGTGACAATATGCATCGATCAGCAAACATCAGAAGAAATGCAAATAAGAAAAGGAGTTCAATAAGGATGCGTTTTGTCACCGACACTCTTCAACACGTATTCTGAAGATATTTTAAAGAAGGCTCTTGAAGAAAAACAGCATGAATAAAGGTGACTGGAACACCGTTAAACAATATAAGATAAATATGCGGACGATACGGTCAATCTGGCAGAAAATATAGAAGATCTACAGAGACTGATGATAAGAATGGCTGACGGGCTAACTCCGAATATAAAGAAAACCAAATTGTGATAATCTCAAAAATTCACCGAAATAACACGCATCTTATAATTAACGGAAGTCGATAAATATATGTACCTTGGCACAATGATTAATTCTTCCAACGAATACGCCAACGTAATAAAAATAAGAATAGAGGAAGCGCAAGCTAACTTTATTAAAATGAAAAACGTACTCACGAATTGAAATTTGAGGCTGGAGCCAAGAGCTCGACTGGTAAAGTGCTACGTCTTTACAACTCTCCTTTATGGAGTGGAAACATGGACACTTAATGCAGCAACCGCCAAAACATCGGAGGCGTTTGCAGTGTGGGTATACAGGAGAATGCTAAAACTATCATGGACGAACAGAGTAACAAACATCGAAGTCTTGAGATGAATTAACAAAGACATGGAAATTATAGACATAATTAAAACCAGAAAATTGCACTATCTTGAATATATAGTACGAGGATTATCGTACACCATATTAAGACTGGTCATGCAAGGTAAAATCCAAGGCGGAAGTATGGTTGGAAGAAGAAGAATATCGTGGCTGCGTAACTTGAGAGATTGGTATGGATGTACATTAGGGTGGGCCAAAAAAACAAAAAATTCTTTTTTCAAGTCGTAATACCGCGGAAAAGTTGCGAATTGGGGAGACTAAAAAGGGTTAAAAAAAGAAATAAAACCGGTCGCGCATGTGCTCTAAAGTCTGCCGAAATTTAGAAAAATTCACATTTTTAGAATAATTTATAACATTTTTAAATTAGCCTCTTCCCAAAGGAATAGCTCAAATTCTTATGTATTAGAACCACAGAAAATAATGTTTAAATATTACTTATATCAGTCAACATCTTCCGGTCGCGCATTGCCTTCAAGGTTAATGAAATTTTGAAGAAAAATTACAAATAAAGGTAGATAATAGTTCAAGGAAAAAATTTCACTAAAAAGTCTCTACATAGGTGTATACCTATGAAATGAGACTTTTTTATTCAATTTTAAACGTTTATTAACAAAAAATGGTTACAAATTTAATCTTCAAAATAATAGCCATCGCTAGCGACACATTTTACCCATCTCTCGGGCAATTTGTGAATGCCGCGCCAAAACAATTGGCCGTCTTTGGCCGCAAACCAATCATCGAACCATTTTTTGGCTTCTTCGTGAGAATTGAAGCGCTGCTCGGAAAGTGCGTGGCCCATGGATGCAAACAAATGATAATCGGAAGGCGCCAAGTCTGGTGAGTAAGCCGCATGCACCAGCGGTTCCCAATCGTACGTCTCCACCAATTCCCGGGTCGCTCTTGTTCGATGTGGTGGTGCATTGTCATCAAGAAAAATTACTTTGTGACGCCGATCGGCATATTCTGGGCGTTTTCGGTGTATAGCGCTGTTCAAATCGGCCAATTGTCGTTGGTAGCGTGCACCGTCAACTGTTTCACCTGGTTTTAATAGCTCGTACCAAATCATACCATGCTGATCCCAGAAAACACACAGCATTGCCTTGCGGCCGAAGCGATTTGGTTTGGCCGTTGATTTTGGCTTGTGGCCGATCGCTTACGCTTGGGATTGGAGAAATACACCCATTTTTCATCACCCGTAACGATTCGATGCAAAAGAGACTTCCTTTTGAACCGGGAGAGCAGCATTTCACAAGTGGTTTTTCGGTTCTCTTGCTGCCTTTCAGGCAGTTCATGCGGCACCCATCTTCCGACCTTTAAAATCATGCCCATGTCTTTCAAACGTTTGCAAATGGTTTTTTGGGTCACTCCCAACTGCTCTGCCATCATTTCTTGCGTTTGACCATCATCTTCATTCAACAATGCTTGCAATTCGGTGTCCTCAAACTTCTTCGGTGGCCGGCCACGTTCCTCGTTCTCCACGCTAAAATCACCACTTCGGGGTTTTTCAAACCACCTGAAGCACTGTGCTCTGCTTAGAGCATGTCCACCGTAAGCTTCTATAAGCATTTGATGAGCTTGAGAAGCGTTTTTCTTCAATTGATAACAGAAAATCAACGATGTCCGCAAATCGTAGTTTGAAGGCACGAAATTCGACATTTTTAAGAGCGAAAAAACTGCGTTGTTGTATGAAACATCACAAACAATGAATTGAATATTGTTGACAGATGACAGACGAAAAAAATAAGACATTTGGGACAGTTTAAAAATACTCCTAGCGACATCTGTGGTCTAATAGCTGAAAGTCTCATTTCATAGGTATACACCTGGTATTTGGATGGGAGGAAGAACGACACGTTAGTAGTAGATGAAGCTCATTTGAAAAGGCTCCGTAGAGTAAAAAAGAAAGAGCATTACTCGCTAATTCAAGAACCTGGTTCGGTCTACATCGGCCATGTTACTCCAACTTCTGGAAGTTCTGAATATATTGTCACTTCTATTATTTCTTATCTGTCTGGTCGGGGTATTTCTCTTAAAAAATTAATTTTCATAGGATGCGGTCGCACTGAGTTAATACAGGTTGGAAAATCGGTCTGCTTCGCCGAATCGAAATACATTTGGGAAAACCGTTATAATGGGCAGTTTGCCTTCTCCATTTTACTGAACTGCCATTCCGGCATCTGTTTCAATACCTAGACGGTAAATCAACGGCTCCGAAATCTTTGAGAGAGCCAATCGTGAGTATTGGCTGTCAGATCTCCACAATATACAGCAGTAGACTAAATAAGGATCAGCAATATCTACTTGATATTTCCATGGCAATAAAGTCAGGAAACTGTAAAAACGATTTGGTTGTACGAGATCCTGGTCCCTTGTCACACTCGAGGTGGTTGACAACAGCAAATCGAACTCTCAGATTGTACTTAAGTGAAGAAAGTCCCACGCCTGAATTTCAAGAAATAGTTGTAATTATTCTGAAGTCTTACATGCCAATGTGGTTTAGTTTTAAAGCAAGTAAATACTTTACAGACGGACCAAAACCTGTGTACTAACCAATACAATCTTTAAGGTACCTGCCTGAAGATTTACGTAATATTGTCGACCCTGTGATAGAACGAAATGGCTTGTTTCGCTCATCCAGAACATTTAATGTTAGCCATGACATAAGATAATACAAAACACATCAGAGAGCTCGGACTTCAACGAATTTTAAAGGCGAGACAGTTAGATCAAAAGCTCGGAAATAATTAACTGGATGGACTGTGATTTATCTTCTTTCCCATTATTAAAAGATATCAGTGACGATGAATTGAAATCACATATTCAAAGTGACTCAGTGCCTAATTGGGATATAACATTCAAGACATTCCCAGTTCACACACAGGCAGTTGAACGATCCCTGAAACTCGCGACAGAAGCTTCAGAAAAAGCGGAGCTGAGTCTAGGAATGGTTTTATCAGAACGACTCTGCCGTCAAGGTCAACCATGCCTAACTTTGCCCATAAATTAGATTTCAAAGTATTTTCAGGTAAGAATGAGTAAAAACGGAGATGCTCAATTGTTCAACATGAGTTTCTTGGACTTACGACTCTTCACACAAAAACCTAGTGTTTTCAATAAAAAAGCCTGTTTATAAATATTACTAATGGTCTAAAATAATTTGTTTTTAAACATTTAACCTTGTATTCAATAAAGAAAACCAAAAAGAAGAACATGTAAGTTGTTAGTATTTTTTTTTCTTGAACTATGATCTACCTTTACTTCTAAATTTTTTTCAAAATTTTATTAACCTTGAAGGCAATGCGCCACCGGAAGATGTCGACAGATTTAAATAATATTTAAACATTATTTTCTGTGGTTCTAATACATAAGAATTTGAGCTATTAAATTCGGGAAGAAGCTAATTTAAAAATGTTACAAATTATTCTAAAAATGTGAATTTTTCCAAATTTCGGCAAACTTTAGAGTACATGCGCGACCGGAAGATAAAAACCGATTTTATTTCTTTTTTTACCCCGTTTTAGTCTCCTTAATTCGCAACTTTTCTGTAGTATTACGACTTGAAAAAAAATTCTTTGTTTTTTCAGCCCACCCTAATGTACATCAAGGCAACTTATCAGAGCAGCTACGTCCAAGATTAGAATAGCCATAATGATTGCCAACCTCCGACGAGGAGAGGGCACTTGAAAAAGAAGAAGACACGATGTGAATATCAATTTTAGCATTTTTACAAACAACAAGAAATGAGAGTATACAAGGTGTTAACTTCCAAGCGGAAAATAGTGTAATAGCATTGAAGTTTATGTTCTTGTCAAGTTTTACTCTCTATATTATAATGATATCAGTCAAAAGAATATTTCTGTATCCGTTTGATAACAGACAAAAACTTCAAATCGGTCCTATAATCACAAAAAGTGATGATATTCACTGTTACAACACCAGCACATACAGAACAAAATGCAGTTCCCGTATGATGCGCAAATGTGTAGTTTTTGGTTATTTCTCGCCAATGATCTCCCAGTCTCACTAGTTATTGTATTCGGGATGAACAAACTCCGGCTGGAACTCTTTCTTGTGTTAGCGTTGCCTGATGGTGTAACGGTTCGTAACTCGTCGCCGTAAAATTATTTAAATTTCTCCAAGTCCCGCCAAGATTTCATTATTCTAAGTTGATACGAGAGTGTCATTATTGAATCAATCTTTAAAATTTATTGTTGAATTCAAAATTTGGTTTGTTCATTGACTAAATTGAATGAGGAATTCTATATTTTTAAGTTTTTCTTATTTAAAATCATCCTTTGTAAGAAAGTGTGCGGTTTTGTTGTTTTCGGGGAATTCCCGAATGAAGTACCCTTGAACAGGCCGATTCTAACATTTTTTTGAATATTTGTTATTCTCCCGTATAAAAACTTTATTTGTATTTGTACATTCTTTACAAATTCTAATTTAATTCAAAAAAGCAAGATATCGATAGTAAACCTTTGATTTTTTCTTCAATTTGATTTTGTAAATTCAGTTCTTCTTAAATTTTGAATTTGGTGTGATGAGTATGACATCATCCTTGGATGTGACTTTTTCCGTTCCGTTGAAGGGACGATAATTGTGGGACAAGCCCTTGAAAGAACAGTTTGTTATGTTCTTTGTTTCAATTTGTTTTTGGTGCAATTTTGTATTTTGGATGTGGAATATCTGGTGGAAAATGGCCTCATTATCACATTTCTATTGAATAATTGTGTTAGTGGCTTTTGAAGCAATTAGTGTTGCGAATTTTGAAATTTTTTGGTTAACAAAATTTACCTTTAATGGTGAATATTAAATTGGGTCGTCTGGCATTGTTTCTTGAACAATGGTTAAGGAAGAATATCGTCGTTAAAGTGTTAGGCTGGGTTTGGTATTGCGAGAATTAAGAAATTAACAACGTAATAATTTCTACAATTTGTTGAGTTGAAATTTGTATAAGGTAATGTAGTGCAACATGATGAAATCGTTACCGATGATTCCATGGTGAGTTAAGATAATTACATTTGTACCAAGTGGTTTTTTTATTTGCACGTGCGTATATAATCCTTTAAATCAGTTTGAGTGCGATAAATAATAATTACTTGTGTATTAAAACTGTATTTTTGTGTTGAATCCGAATTTTGAAAATTTGTTTAAAGGAAATATTTTTATAACCTGAACGTTGAAGAGGCTACTATCAGTATAACCTTCCTAATACCAGATAAATTTTAAAACGCCTAGTACCAAGTGGGGCGAATTCTCGCCCCACAAGCACTTGCGTATTTCTTGTTAATAATTTTCAATTTTTTTCGTTTTTTTCTTTTATCTTATACTATAAGGAACAATGTACTGAAACCTCAAAAAAAATTATTAACTGCACATAAAAATGTAAACACAAATATAAACGTGGGGCGAGAATTCGCCCCACCCGGTATTAGAAAGGATAAACGAGTATTATTACAGATTTGTTTTTGTATTGTTCATTTGTTTTTGTCTTTTCGAACTATTTTACTTGAAGGTTTTTTTTTTATTAAAAAGACGTAAATAACTAAACAAGACTAAATTGTTCTAGTTTTTAAATGTTATGTGGTCTCTCGATTAAATAATTAAGTTTTTCATTAAAACGTAAAATAACGATGACGTCATAATTGTTGGTTTTATGAAAAGTACAAAGTTTATTGATTGATGTACTGATTTAAATAATTTTTTTGGTTTTTGCAATGTAATAAAACGTAATTTGAGTCTATGTTGTTATTTTTGTATTCTATTGATAAATCATAAATCTTCATGGGAATTTATGTTTTCTTCCCTTTATTATAATAATTGACTTTAGTTGTAGTTAGAAATAAAACCATCTGGCAGATTTATTGTTTATCCCCTTATATGAATATCCAACTCTGACCTAAAGCTGATTGACATCTGCAGCCCAAACAAGATGAGTCTCTTTTAAGCCGGATTGTGTTTCTAATGAGTAGCTTTATGTTATTTGAGTAAGTAACCTTTTTAACGTAAAATAATCGGGGTTAAAAAGTTATTGTTACGATGGATGTCCACGCTTTAGGCAGGGGCGATGTTATTACCGTGCGTCGGACGTATGTTTTCCGCTTCCATACAATCGTTCATTATCCGAACTCCGAAAGGTGCCGAGAAGCGTAGATTAGATCCGAACAACTTAACATCTTTAAGTTAATATCAATATAACGTCAATAAACTCAGTGTATTCGCATCCATCAATTCGTTAATAGTCAATTAATCAATGTATAATTCATAGTTAACTGATCAATTAATGATCGCTATCGCCATCACCATTATCAAGTAGAACTTCTACTACAACTCAAACAACAAACATGGAAATAACTCCAGTATTCCACTAGCGCTTTTTCCAATATGCAACAAGTGCAGCTTGAAGAGGCGGAAAGCCTATAACGTCTGCTGGTTTCCAGTCAGGAAACAAAGCAGAAGTCTGCTGGATCGGTGTGAGATTGAACTTGGAATCAGGAAGAGGCTCTATGCTCCTAGTATTCTATGTTCAAATTAAAAATAACACCAACAAGATGATAAGTTTAAAGTCTTAACCACTTAACCATGTCTACTCACTATGCTAATCTTTGTTACGGAAAAAAGACGATTTTATGACTTATCGTCAACATTAAATTAACGTGCCACTTGGCCAGCTCGAAGTGTTTGAGACGGGCAGGTTCGATATAAAACCTAGTTGAACCTTAAAAGAGTATTAAGAAAACAAATCAAGCTAGAGCAAGCCTGCTGCTGTTTACTTTCATATCGTTTGTTGTTTATAAATAACTAGGTATACTACGTCTTGCCATGCTTGCAGCGCTCTTACTCTTTAAACCCTCTTGGAATATAAACACGTCAATGTCAGTGGCTGAAGGTCTAGACTCACCGTTTGTTACCACCTATACGCTTCTCACAAAACCAAACAGAAGCTACAGTACAGTATTTCTACAGTAAAAACTCCAAGATGTAGGAAACTATAACAATTAGTGTTATTTATCTGGTTCTTTTTGGGAGATAGAGAGAGAGAGATATAGATTGCTAAGAGTGATACTCAAACAGTCCTTTATTAACGTTAAATTCAATGATGACTTGGGCAACGTCTCTCATTTACCTTCTTCATAGAGCTAAATTTCATGACAGCCTGGGCTACAGGAAATTTGCGAAAAAACAAAGGCAATCAGTGTTTCACTGATCGTTTGAGAGTTCTCCCACCACACTTATCGGTGTAAGTCCCAATTTGATGTGATCAGCCTTTCCTAAGATATAAAATACTAGTAAAAAATAATCAAAAGACGATCTATGGAACCGGGTTTGTCTAGAAGCTCTTTCCCCACTACTTCCAATAGTCCGAACTCGACAGAACCATCTGTTTCTGAGACATGAGATGATGACGGGGGTTACGTTACCGTACATGCTATTATCGGTGGCCTCTGGTCAGGATTCGCCTTCTGTTAACCTTCTTAAAAGAGTTAAATGTCACTGCGGTTTAGACTACCCACTCGCACGGGCTCTTTTTTGTGGCTTCCGTTAATCTTGTTAAGTTAAATGTACACTATAACGTACCTTCTTTTAGAAAAAAAATTATGCAGTAAAGTGCGCTTAATCTCTGACGAGGAATGCGATGCAAATACTGCATCTTATGTTTGAGACATCTAGAAAACAATTTTAAACCTTTTTAAAAATCCAATTTGACTAAAAAACAAGGCGTTCTACGAAAAATATTCAAAAGTGGCCTTTTTTGCCAAATCGATTGTTAATTCTAAAAATAGAATTTTCTAATTTTTCAGTGGCGTAAGAATTTCCCTTTAGAGCAAGGTGCTGGCTCCTTCCTAACTTTCGGTCCCTAATAGGAATATCAAACGTAAAACTAAAACTTGACACCAAGTTTGGCAGACCAAAGATTAGTGAAAACTTAAAATTAAATCCTACAATCAGTAGAATTAAAATTCGACCTCCTTCGCAAGCGGTAGAGGTCTACCGTGCAATATGGATTCCCTTAAACTATCCGTTTTCTTTTTCTTGCTGAAGAGAATTACTTTAGTCTTAAATGAATTGAAGGAATGGCCACTTTGATATTGTCAGTGTAAAACTCGTCATTTCGTTTAATTTTCAAGTTTTCTAATGTATTCATAAATATTTGCACAATATCAAATACAAGAATTCATCCAACTAGATTATAAATATTTTTGCAAATTTATTATTTATAAGATATATGAGGGGTGTCCGATATTAAAGGTGCAGATGACTATTATACAAATATTGGCGCTATGTGATCGTGCGTGTAGTGAGTCTAGAGCGTTGTTTTGTTCAAGACTCAATTTAGCTTCCGAGATGCAAGCAAACATGACATGTTTGCAGAGTATTTAAAGTGTGAGGAGCGTGGAGTTATCAGATTTTTGCAAGCCGAAAGAGTTAATTAGAGCGAAATTCATCGCAGATTACATAATTTTCTGTCTAATCTAATCACATGGAGAAGATTAAAACTAATCTTATTTCAAGAATACTTTCTTTCATCATTTAGGAGTACCGTTCATTGTTTTTTTGCTAATCAACACCTTCTATTTTCACATGGAATTGCACGGGAAATTCACAAAATTCCTAGTTGATACAGCATTGTTTAAGTTTATTCTTAGTTTCGAGACTATGCAAGCAAACAATATTTAAATGGTTCCTTTTGCCATAATCTGGCTTTTGGCCCGAACGTTTTAAGCCGAAAAGAAATCAACGTTTGGTTCACAAAATTTGAAAATGGACGGTGAACGGAGCTGAATGATGATCCGGAGAAGAAAAAAGGCAGACCAAAGACCTTACATGCGGATGACAACTGCACAATTGTCGAACGTTTGATTAGGGAAAATCGTCGCGTTACAGTTCGTGAAATTGCTGCAATGACTGGCCTTCCTTAGGGTTGTGTTCATGAAATCATATGCGACCTAAACTTCCGCAACTTGACAAGCAGCAGTACTGTGAAGAGATGTTCAAACTAGTGTCACGCTGGGATAAATGTCTCAACGTTTACGGAGATTATGTCGAGAAATAATATCCCGATGGAGTGATTTCTGCTTTTCATTTTTAGTCCCGACCCATTGTCAATTTTTTGTTTCTTCAAAAACAAAGTTGTTACCGAAAAACATTCAACGTTTGTGTTTTTCTCTTTATTTGTCAATTTATGCCTAGAGCTGACAGGTTGTTTTCTTCACAAATTTCAGCTTAGTACAAATCAGCAAAGAAAACTTCAAACTAACACTTCAGAACACACCCATAAGCAAAAGATAGAAATGAAAAACGCCAAGAGGTAAATCAATCAAGAGCTGACACAAAACTAAAATAAGAATTTGTAGTACAGGTCAGCATACTTGTTTAGGGTAGACTGGGTACGGTTGTGTCATGGTACGGTTGTGACAGTCCTCATATTAGCGAAACTATAAGGAATACGGGGAGGGTGCATGGGGTGAACGTGTTTCACAATATTACGTCAACCATCTCGCGACATTAACGCTAGCAGAGGCCTACATTATTTCTTAACAGTTAAAAGTAAGTATTTTTATTCAATTTCTTTTAATAATTATTGTTATATGTGTACAGATAGAGTAACGAGTATTTTTCTGCGTTATAAGTTAAACATTAGTAGTTAAATAGCAGTGATTACTTTGTACGTAGATTATTTTGTATTGTTACGGCGATTGTTTTTTTGCGACGGAGTGCGTTGGGTACGGTTGTGACACAAGTAAAATTAGTTTTTTTTTTGCTTTTAGATGCCAAGAAAACGCTTAAGGAAGACTGAAAGAGGGCAGTGTGACATAACAAAATATGAAAACGCTTATAAAGAAGTGAAACGCGGGACTTCTTTATGGAGAGCTGCGGAAATACACGAAGTTAATCGCATGTCTTTGTTACGATACATTCGTATACGCGATAAAGCTGGCACGGGCCACAATGAAGACAACGTCAGCGTGGGGTACGTCGCACATAAAAAAGTGTTCTCTGAGGAGCAAGAACAGCAGCTGTCAAAATATGTTGTGCGGAAATATATTTTAGTCTTTCTCCGAAAGAAGTACGAAAGTTAGCTTTTGAGCTTAACTAAATACAATCTGAAGCGACCTGCTACTTGGCTTGAGAATGAAATGGCTGGTGAGGAATGGTGTCGTTCATTCATGAATAGAAATCCTTCACTTTCTGTTCGTGTAGCTCAAGCTACTAGCCTTTCCAGAGCAACAAGTTTCAACAAAACAAATGTGAAAGCTTCTTATGACAATTTGCAAATTGTTATGGATAGACACACCTATGAGCCACAGGATATATACAATATTGACGAAACAGGCGTCACTACCGTCCAAAAACCTGATAAAGCAAGACGTGGCATACGGCAAGTGGGAGCTCTTACTTCAGCTGAACGAGGTACATTAGTCACGGTTGCTTTTGCAGTAAATGCCTTGGGCAATACCTTCCCTCCTTTATTTATATTTCCACGAGTTTTGTTATCACGATCATTTTGTAAGGGACGGGCCAGTAGGATCGATTGGGACTGCAAATCCTTCAAACTGGATGCAAGGTACATCGTTTCTAGTATTTCTCGAACATTTTAAGAAATTCTCTAATGCTAAAACAATCCTGCAGCCAATAATGAAAAACCGCCACTTCTATGACAAGAAATTGACTTTTCACCATCTTTTGAAACAGACGGACCAAACCCTGGCGCTGTAGAGAACAATCCTGGACCTAACGATAAAATACTGCCACTTTCAGCTTCGTTATTGGATGAATCTTCAATTCCAAATCCAAGCAATGTTCAGCCAACTGCGTCCTCCTTAGCCAAACCACCTGCTTTTTCGCCTGAAATTGTTCGGCCTCTTCCGAAAGCTCTACAAAGAAAAACAAAAGGTTCCAGAACCAAAAAGTCCACCATTTATAAAAACACGTCTGAAAAAGAGGCAGTCAGGCAAGAATATGAAGAAAAAAAACGGTTGAAGGCTAAGCAGGTAAAGAAAAATTTAACTTAACCAAAAAGAAAAAACAAAAGAAAATAAAAAACACAGCAAAGAAAAGAAGACGCCAACAACGTTATCGGATGAAGAAGAGTATTTCTGTCTGGTTTGTGTAGGCGCGTATTCTGAAAGTAGGGTTGGCGAAAATTGGATTAAATGCCAAGGAAAATGTGAGCTCTGGTCCCTCTTAGAGTGCGCAGGTGGTAATCGCCATTACATTTGTCGTAACTGTGATGAATCTGACTAGATCTCAGAATCTTACTTTTCAATTTTTAGAATTAAGAATCAACCTTAGATTTCATTTGTTTTTTGATGTTGTATGTTGATACCAAATGTTCATTTTTTCTTGAAGAAGACATTTTCAGTTTTTTGTTTTATATATAATTTTATTTGTTGTTTCATGTACAAGATTTTTATATAACATATTAATATTTGTTTTGTATTTTGACACAGTTACCATAATGTATAATTAGAAATATTTAGTTAACTTTTTTGACTGATTGTAATATGAAGACTGTTATAATAACTATAGATGCTACAGTGCCTTATTAGTTATAAAGTTATAAGCGATTGAAGTGTTTCCCTATTCTATTTCTTTTGTTACGTAAATGTTAAATTTTTCCAAGAGAAGATTACGCTGCATTATGTTAGATATTACTTGCAATAAAAGTGATTTTAGATCTCTTTGGTGTATTTTTGAACCTATCACTACCGACCCCAAGCACTGTCACAACCGCCCCTGGGGTGTGGTCGGTTGTGACATTTTTCCCTTATTTTTTCATTTGCTCCTATTAATTACCCATTGTACTTAGAGACAAAATTTTAGTATTTATAGGTAGACAAATGTACACTTTACTATAAAAAATACTTTTCTTCAAGCTAACTGGCATACTAACAAAATTATGAGCGATCAAATGAAAATTGTCACAACCGTACCCAGTAATGAGAGGATAGAAACTTTTTTTTCTTCATGGATTTTTACTCCATAGCATTGAGGAGTAACCATCAGTGCAGGTTATTAGTTCGAGAATGTGATTTACATGATGCCATTTAAAATGTAGAAAAATCTTCAGATAATCTACGCTCAGTATACAAAAGGTACGTCTAAAATTTGCAGGATTGCAAAGATGAAAATCGAATTCAGAGCCTAACAGATATCAGTGCTCAGAATGTTATTAAATCTCTGGAAATTCTAAAAATACACAGAAAATTTGAAGAAAAATTCTGGCAATCCACTCTAAACCCTCGAGGACACTAAATAACCACCAAACTATTAATTTAAAATTATGAACTACATAATTCCATTTGAAACGTACTAAAATCTTTAGACAATCCGTGGCATGTTTTGTTGATTGTACAAAAAGCACAACTAGAATTCACAAAATTGTAAAGCTTCAAATCCAATTTAGGGACTTAAAGGTTTGGATTTTATAATGTCTTTAAATGTCTAGGTATTTTGGGTAGAATGTATAACGTTTACTTTTTGCTTCCGTTACATGTATTATATTTAATCTGTGCTTGGTGTGTTCTTGTATTTTTTAGGTTTTCTCTCGTTGGGAAGGTTTTTTTTTTGATAGTGACGATAACAATAGACATTATGTACCCGACGTTTTTACATGTAGAGGAAGTAGATTGTGGGTATACTGAGAAGTTGGTTGGGTAATGGAGCGGCCACTTCAAACAAACCCCCGTCATCACGTTCGTTATTTCAATTATTTCAGATTCTTGTCATTGGGAAGATTGTTGGGCGACGGAGCGGCCACTTGGACAAATATCTTCACCTTTGTTCGTAATTAAATTTATTTATAACAGATCGTCGTCATTGCAAGACTGGTTGGGAGACAGAGTGCCCTCTTTCAACGAATATCACCATCGTGTTAGCTTTTATTTCAGTTCGTCGTTATGGGAAGGTTAGTTGGATGACGGAGTGGCCACTACATTTGACATCTTCATCTTAGTCAGCATTTTATTTAGCATCCGTCTTCGTGAGATATTCAACTCGAGCAGACGTGGTTGCCAATCTTGCCGGCTTCTTTTCAGTTTTTTATTCCATTCATTAGGAAATTTAGTAAATTTTCAGTTTTGATTTTTTTGTTTTCAGGATTTGTTTGTGCTTAGTTGTTTGTTGGTTTACTTCTAGCGTGAGCAGTGCTTGCCCTTAGGATAGTCTGAGGTCAGCGGGAGGCTGAGCGATTCTTTTGATTTGGTTATGACTGCATCAGGTCTTTGAATATATGATTTGATTTTTGTATAAATGCTTTTGGTTTGAGCATGTACAGCTCGTTGTTAAATTTCAAATTCAGCGTTGTGCTGAGTGTTGTAGTGATTCAGCTGTGGGCTGAGCTGTATAAGTTTCTGGGTTTGCTTCTAATTAGTGCAGAGTCGTTCGTCGAGAGATAAGGTTCAGCAGAGGCTGCATACATTAGGATGCTTTTGCATAAGCGTCATTTGCCTTATGAAGTTGTGAGTTATTTTTGCTTATAGAGTTCTAGAGTTTTACCAATTTGCTAAATCTTACTGTGAGATGGCAGATCATCAATTCTAAGTGTCGGTTCGCTCTATTTTTTTTCAGGTTTAAGATAGTTTTCGGAGAATAGTTTCTTATTCTTCCTTCGTTTTAGCGTAGCTGGATGTAGGAGAAGGTTGTCTAAGTCCTGGTGATGGCGCCGTCACTAAGACTTTGGAGATCTTGATCCTGGGTATTTTAGAGTGGTTGGTTGGGCGGCGGAGCGGCCACTGTCAGGATTCCTTGATCTTCAGTTCTTTACATTAAGGGTAAGCTTTGTGTCTGTCTTCTTAGGATATAAAGCGGAGTACCAAGTGAACAAGTGCTTCTGGGCTGTTCCTTAAATTCCTTAGGGCTAGACTTAACCCTTGCCTTTTCAGGTCTAGCTCTGGCTTTAATCTTGCCATAAGTGTTCTCCCTCTTTTATCTTCTGTGTTTGTACCCTATTGTATTTGAGCCAATGTGTGTGGATGTTCCTTTGCTAATTTCTATTCTTTATTTTTCCCTTGTTTCATTTAGTGTTTTCTCACCCCGGGGTTTGTTAAAATACATCTAGTGAAAGTTTATTCGACGGATATTACAACTTCAATGTGTCTTTATATTTTTTTATGTGCTGTATTTTTTTAACCGCGTGGTTAGACACCCCATGTTAAAAAGTTGGTTTCTTGCCCCCTAATGTTCTTTTGGTGTAAGTGAAGTTGGACTGCTTTGCTAGTTTATGGAAGCTTCTTGCTGGTTGCTTGACTTTGCTTTGTTGAAGTCCGCCTTTCTCCTCGGGAATATCTAAGGCTATCTTGTCATTTGTGTATTTCATTTTAGTGTTGGGTTTTCATTTATGGGGTTGGTAGGATTTCAGACCTGACCTTTTCCCTTTCAGGAAATCCAGAATTTTTCTATAATTCATTAGGGTGAGATTGCGTTTATCAAGGTAGCTGGTGAACAGTATTCTTATGGGTAGAGCCCAGAGATCGTCATTACTACGGGTTGTGTCAGTTCCTAGAAGACACAACGGACGACGCCGCATTTCCATCTTGCAACAGCCGTGGCCCATATGAACGACGTTATCCTTTTGCCACAACCATAAAGAATCCTCTCTTGTTTATCTCTGAATCAAATGGTTAAGGAATGTTTCCTTTAGCGAGTTAAACGTAAATTTGTTTGAGCGTTGCTTTGGGGTTTTACTTATCTTTTTGTATACTTCTAATTCTCCTAAGTGATGAGTCTTACACTTTGGATGTACTTACTATGTATATTTACAGTTCGTGCTCTTAAAATATTTATGTTAACCTGTTTATATTTGTAAACCTCAGGTCATTCACCTCCCTTATTTATTTACCTTTACACCTGTATTTACAGTGCCATTTTTACATTATTTTGTGGGGTGTTCTGTGTGGTCTGATTTTTTAGAATTTTTCTCGGCTTCTGGTCTTGTTATCTTGAACCGGTCTGATACTCGAGAAAGTTTTATATGTGCGTTTTTGCAGTGAAAACTGTAGAGTTTCCTGTTGGACAGAATTTCAGCGTATGCTGCATATTTGTTCTGGTGAGAGCTGATTATGTAGTTAACTAGGTTTTTTTTTGATCTAGAGACTTTCCCGAATTGTTGAATGATTGGGACTTTGTGGCAAGATTTGTGGTTGGCAAATTTCGTGGTTGACTTTTCTCTTTTACAGGTTAATTGTGGTTTTGATTGTTAAGCACGTTGCGTTGCTTGCTGGATCTTTTTGAGGGCTGATTTGTTTATGCAGTAGGTTATTCGATTCGCCGATTTTACTTTAAAAGAATTTCATTCTGAGTCCTGGAGCAGCGAGGTCTTTGGAAGGTTGTATCTTGGTATTCACTTAATCTTTGAATTTCGTCTCCAGATTGAAGCAAGAAAATATATGTAACATTCACTTTTTGCTTTATTTTCGGTGTGTTCTTGTATTTTTTCAAATAGTTTTCTCTTCTTAGGAAGGTTTTTTGATAGTGATGAGTCCACACTGAGAGGTTGATTAACTTTGTTATAGTTTTTCTAAATTTTTGAAATCAATTTAGCGTTGATGAACTTTCCGATTTTTATATGTTTTAGTAAGCGAGATGCAAGGTATAATTATTTCCAACGTGGAGTTTACTTTCATTTTGCAGGATTATAGAATTTGAACAGTTTTTAACGGACAATAACAAAGTTACAGTTTTTAATTAAAAACTCTTTGTAATTTTGTTTAATTATTTTCCTTATACCTTTGTGTGTAAAATAAATGGACAACCAGATGTTGAGATTGATGCTAGTTACCAACTTCTGTCTAATTTGGTTTTTGCTAACTGGTTTCTTGGATTCGCTAAATGATCAACATATTATTAGTATTAGTTCGAAACGCTATTGGAAACCTAGAAGATTCTTTAGAAGTAATAACGCTTACATCATGACAGATAGGTTTGACAAGAATCTTAAACAAAGATTTAAAATTGCCAAATATTTTTCCACTAGTCATAAATAACCTCGGGAGGCACTTACTGTTATCCTTAAGGGAACAATAAAAGAAGAGTAGGTAGAGTTGTAGCAGTGCTCACTATAACGAACGAGAAAAACAATTTAGAACAATTATAGAAATGTAAACCAAAGCGTTATTTATTCACTATTATTTTTCAATTTTTATTTGTCAAAAACATTTCTTTGTTAAACAACATCAGAAAAAAAGACAATGAGAACTGTAGAAAATATTTTTCTTTCATTTTCCTTTTCTGTTTGCTTTTTTTCCCATTAAAATACCTACACAATAAAGGATATTATTTTATTCTTTCAAAACTATTTTTATAAAAAGATACAAGTTAAAAATTGAGTAACCCGACAACATGAAATAAAGAATAAAATTACATTAACAAGTAACGTTCTGGGAAACTTAACATACTGTGAAAAGACCAACGTTACGTTATGCTCGTGCAACCGTACTTTATGCCTATAGGCTGTTTGTTTATCGAGCCGTATTATCGCAAACCTACTTCACAACTTGAACATTTAACGTTAGTATTACACCACAATATAGGAAAATATTATTGTAAAAGCAGACCCTGGTAATTGTTCTGCTGTGCTTCATTAAAATCAGCAAGGAATGCTCGCGGAAATATTTTCACGATAAGCACGTACACACAAGATTTTTCTGGTAGTTTTTCTCCTTGCAAGAGCTACAAAAGGGTAGGAAAGAAAAACAGAATAGAGGTTTGGTTCTGCATTTCCATTTAAAATACAGTACGGTTTGGATTCAGAATGCGATATATTTACTTCTCTTGTAAGGCGATGTTTAAATTCTGATTTCGTAGAGATTCCCAGTTGTTTATTTTATTGGTAAAATCACGTATTATTATGTTTCTAAACTTTATCTTTAAAGTCAATATTATCGATAAAAAAGAATTTACTGTAACCGATGTACTTTAAGTTACAATCGCCTCGTAAAAAGTTTTCGCATAAAAATAAGTTAACAGCCTGTTATGCAGTTATTTCTGTTTGTTATAAAAAGAAAGTAGAGGGTGGATCGAACTGGTTATGGTATTGATGATAGCAAATAAAACAACATGTTGATTTAATTTTAACCTTCAACTGCCACGGGTTTATTGTTAGCAAAACATATAAAATATCACTTTCAAGTAAAAACTGGATTGTTATTGAATTCGCCAAAATTGAAACAAATCAACATCTCGTGGTAAAAGATTGAAGAACCGATGAGACATTGGAAATTCTACACAACTGTGCGTGTAAGATTTAAATAGGAAATCCATATAAAGTTTGCACAAGTTACAAACATTGTTTAAGAATGCCCAAAGGAATAAGGTACAGCATTGAGCCAAAGATTTATATATATTTTGTAGGCCACAAGGTGGACTACCCCAATCATAACAAAGCTGTGCGATATGTTTTTTCTGTGTCATGTTGTTTTTATTTTAAAAAAGGCCGCTTTCGTGATTAGACCGTGACATATGTATATGTTAAACTACTAATTTTTTTTGCGGGAATCTGCCATTATCTGATCATTGTGGTAAAAGTACGGCTGCTTTATTTCCAGGTGCCCAGTGTGGCTTAGAATATGTTTCCAGGACAGGCTTCTTCGACTGTAATCAAGGTTGGGATCAGACGCCATACAGAAAATGCTGCTGAGTAAGGAAAGAAAATCTAGCCTTATGAACTTGAGTCTCCTTATGATCCACATTGGACTAAATAAGTCATGCTAAGGAGAAACTAAGTTTCTGCTTACAAGAATGGTGTGCACGTCCTACATGATAAAGTCAAATTAATAATCTTAAAATCAGCAGTAAAAACTTTTGCAAATGTCAATTGGTCAAATAGAGTTTGATACTATGTCAATACCAAAACATTAGTTGGTGTTTAGTTTTGAATTAACAGGTATAACTAAGTGTATTTCTTACCTTTTCAGCATCGAAACCAATCAACAACAAAGTCAAGCCATCACTATCTACCCATACAGCCTTCAACTTTCCCAGTAGTTTTAGATGACTCCACCAACAAGAACAAACAGAACTCACAAGCCGCATTGATTTCTTATACAATCTGTAACCATGCCAAGCTAACACACTGTGGGCGAGTGAAAACCTCTGACCAGCAAAAAAATATTTGCGCTACTACTGCCACTGATATAGCAAATAACCTTACCGGGTTAATACCTGATGCGCAAGTAAACATTTAATTGCAGTCGGTCCAGTAGTTATTATCTAACTTCATCAAAATAAATGTCTCGAGTTGCTACTGCCACTGATATGGCATATAAACTTTTCGGGCTAAAACCTTACACGCGAGTAAGAATTCCATTGAAATTCGTCAAGTAGTTATTACCTAATCTCGGCAAAAATAAAAGTCATTAGCCGCCACTGCCACTGATTTACCTTATAACCTACTCGGGTTCAAGAAAGAGATGAATAAGTGTTTGACGATATGGCCCTCCGGGTCACAGCAACGACCGTTACCGGTCGCTCTTCATTCGTCACCAGACACGAGCACTCGCCCAATTAAAGCTAAATCCTAATAAAAGCAGGCTATGCTGTTTTGACATGCAGACGTAACCACAAGACGCAAATTTTAAAAAAGAGATAAACAAGTGTTTGACGATATGACCCTCTGGGTTACAGCGACCACCGCTACCGGTCGCTTCTCATTCGTCACCGGACTCGAGCACTCGCTCGATTAAAGTTAAATCCTAATAAAACCAGGCTACGCTGTTTAGACATCCCGACGTAACCACAAGGTGCAAATTTCAAGAAAGAGATGAACAAGTGTTTGACGATATAGCCCTCTAGGTCACAGCAACCACCGCTACCGATCGCTACTCATTCGTCACTAGACTCGAGCACTCGCCCAATTAAAGTTAAATCCTAATAAAAGCAGGCTACGCTGTTTCGACATGCAGACGTAACCACAAAACGCAAATTTTAAAAAAGAGATAAACAAGTGTTTGATGATATGACCCTCTGGGTCACAGCGACCACCGCTACCAATTGCTGCTCATTCGTCACCAGAATCGAGCACTCGCCCAATCAAGGTTAAATCCTAATAAAACCAGGTAACGCTGTCTCGACATGCCAACGTAGCCACAAGGCGCAAATTTCAAGAAAGAGATTAACAAGTGTTTGATGATATGGCCCTGTGAGTCACAGCGACGACCGCTACCGGTTACTTCTCATTCGTCACTAGACTCGAGCACTCGCCCAATTAAAGTTAAATCCTAATACAACTAGACTACGCTGTTTTGACATGCCGACGTAACCACAAGACGCAGATTTTCAGAAAAAAATGAACAAGTGATGATATGGCCCTCTGGGTCACAGCGACGACCGCTAGAGTTGCGTTCCAGCAGCCACCTGGCTTAAGCACTCGTCCAGTTAAAGTTAAATACTAATAAATCTAGGCTGGGCTGTTTCGATATCCTGACGTGACTACAAGTCACAAATTTTAAGAAAGAGGTGAATAAGTGTTTGATGATATGGCCCTTTGGGTCACAGTGACGACAGCTATGGTCGCGCCCCAGATTCGAGCATTCGCCGCTGCCGAAAACCTGCTCCAAATCGATCAGGCCAGGCATGTCGCGGAAGGTTTTAGTCAAGAGTTTGCTCTCAACCCATCCCATCCTTGAACGCGTTCAGCACCGTTCACCTTTAAAATGAACAGATTCCATCCTGACCAAAAAGGCACGTGCGTTTAGTGGCCTCTGCTGCTTTACAGCAGCAGGAACAGTTATAATTTGACCTTTGAAAAACCTACTATTTTTTCCTTTGTCGCGTCTAGTTTGTATCATACTTCTATCTCTACCTTTTCTATAGTCAAACAAAATAAATGTGATTTAAGTAACAGCAGTATTCATTGTATTTCTATCTATTTACATTTAATGACTTCACAAGTCATACAATACTCAAATCAATAAAATAAATGCTGACCTTACCAATAATAAAAGTGTTGAGCTGCCACTGCAACCATTATAGCCTATAGTCTTCTCGGTTCAAACTTTCTACGCAAACGAAAAACTCATTGTAATCTGTCTCCATGAACGCAAAAACTTTTGAGCCAACCATCCTAGGTTCAAATCCCGTACGCAAGTGAAAACCACATCAAAATCGATCTAATGGTTACTATCTGACCTCACCAACAAACATAGGCTTGAGCCGCTACTGGGGCTGCTGGTGTAGCCTATAACCCTAGCAGGCACAAACCTTACACGTGAATGAAAAGTAGTAGTAGTACGTGACCTCACCAACAAAAAGGAAGTTACGAACTCCTCTACTACTCATGTACATCCTTCTCAAGCTCATATAATTATGAGAGTGAAAACTATATCAAAGTAAGTCCAGTAGTTTGGAGATACATTTGAATATACAAACTGACAAGGAAACAAACATATATCGGAACTAATAAGAATGGTCATAATCCATAGCTGACATGGAAAGCAAGGCAATGTTCAAAATCCGAAATCGTTTTATAATTTCGTAATTAAGTTATAAAGTGAAAACCGAAATTCTTAAACTATGAGGTATTAGATCTGGTAGCTATTTCGAATTGTCTGTAAAACAGGAATCTTTTCTGGTTTCTAGTTTGGGAAGTTAGTTTTGTTTCCTTGTAAATCAATATAGCTAGAGATTGTTATCAGTAGTCGGTTTCTGGTTTGATTAATTTTTGTTAATTAAAGGTTTCAAAAACTGTCGGTTAGTTGTCTTAATTTGATTTTAGACAACCTGTATAAATTGCTTTATAGCCAATCAATTATTTAGTCTTTGTAATTTTCGACTTACAAGGGGAGGGTACACGTCTGTCGCCAATCTCGAAGAGATTTTTACTGGCGATTCTACTTCGAAAATAAGTCGACAAGTATTTTGCCCTTCGGGCCTCGCAAAAGAATGTTATAAGTCGAAGAACGCTTAAAATTGCAGGCTTTCACAAAACTGGCGCTGCTCCCAGTTGTCTCAACCGATCTCAATGAAACTTTTATGGGTTTTCCTACATCGAAACATAGACTCGTATATAGGGGTTATTCAATATACGTCCTAAGAAGGCCAGAATAAAATTCACAACAAAAGGCGGAACAGGCATGCCACAATGGATTCTTAGTGTTGTTGTTAGTAGAACTTTTTTCGGATATTCAATTATAATGGAGTTCTTTCTCTATACAATTTTTTTTCAGGCAGTGAATAAATTCAAATACGATGCACTGTTAATGTATTTGTTATATTCTTCTAATAAATACTTATCAATTTGTAAAATTTGCATCCCAACTTGCAACGTTTTGCTTTACTTCATATATGTTTTACTTTGATATTTAAGTATACCGTGTGTTTTAAAATTACCTTGTATTTATTTTGTAATGTTAGATTATTGATTTATCTTCTCCGTTTTAGGCTATTCTCAATCTGTAATATATGCATTGATTTCGTTAAATATAATTGGGTCCTTTTATTATGTATGTAACCTCCTAACCTACACCCAAGGCCACCGCTACGTTTAGTTGGGCTAAAACCGAAAAAGGCCTTATTGTCGAGTAAGTATATTGCAATGCAAAGTTACGTTACAACAATTTGTAAGTTTTTAAAGTGTTTCAAAAGGAATACCTACACAAAAACGTTTGAAAATAAACTTGTTCCAGAACTAGCAAGGTGTATCTATTTTCTTTAATAAGCTGGTGTTATGAACCGCGTAAAAGGAATCAAGAACGCAGCAAAAGGTAGTTAGAGATATTGTTCTGGGAAGAAAAACCCGGCAGATCTTTTAAGAAGAAAGATTCAAGCTAAAGCACTTTTAAATTCTACAATTCGGAAAAAAGGATCTGAATTTTGAAAACTAAATGAAGAATTTTGTCTGGAAGCTAAACATTGCTCTCGAAAAGTAGAAGTTTCTGTATTTTCCATGATATCAAATAAACAAGAAATTAATTTAGAAAACCAGAATTTTAAACCAATTATTTGTTCTAAAAGATAATTTCGCAAAGAAAAGGATAAGAATAACAGCATACGTGAGATTTCCCTATAATCTTAAAAATTTATCGAACAGACTTTTATCATCACTAATGGTTTCCAAAACGATAGAAGCCAAAATATACTGGACAAAGGTAGTACAAAGCATTTATTTTGACGACACACTAAAAAAAGTAATATTAATCGGAAATCTAATATAATAAATCTAAATTCTGCATTAGACGAACTTGGAATACTGCGACTTGGTGGAAGAATCCCCGATTGTAGAGAAATTAATTTGGAGAGCACATTCATAGGTATATCAACTCTACAAAGTGGCGTTAAATAACCCAAGACAGACATCTTGGATAGTAGAAAGAAGATAACGAATCAATGCAGTAGTGCAAAGATAGTGTAGTGTACAGAAAATTAAAAAGAAAATTTGAAAATGAACAATTTGCTCCATTACCAAAAGAAAAACGTTTAGCTGTAAATTCTTTTGAAGTTACTGGAATAGATTTTGCTGGACCACTGTTTGCTAAAAGTAATGACGTATAAACGTAAAGATCTGTATAACGTTATTTACATGCGCTGTGACTTGAGCTTGGAGCTAGTCAACCGAAAGGTGTTTACCCCCTTTACGTCGCTTTATCGAAAGAGGAGGCATTTCTTCTGTGATTTATTCGGACAATGCAAAATAATTCAGAAGATCTAGTGTCGAATTAAAAAGAATTGAAGCGTTCCATATGCAAAAGGTCGTAAGTGCTAATTTTTAGGAAATACGTTTTATCTGCGGAATAAGGTTTAAGTGCTATGCTTTACTTGCAAAACATATGTAGAGTCCATAATGCTGCTAGCAGTGTCAGTAACATGAACCCAATACTTTCATCCAAAGCTGGACGTTACAAAGGCATCGTTTTGGTGTTTGATAGGATATAATAGAATAAAAAGTCGATAATCGAAATTTCAAAAGATATTGGGACCAAGAAAAGGAAAAGACCCGGAAATGTGAAAGTAAATACGCAGTTAAAGAAAAACTGCAGAAATCCATACCTAACCTTAAAAAAGAAAAAAATCTCTGCCTGGCAAAGCAGTACCAGAAGAGGTGACTTACGAAAATTTACATTTATCGGTAGCTCTTATAGTATTAATTTTCTGTTGGTAACATGTAACTAACAATATGCTTCTAAGGTAGAGACAGGGCCGTTAGGCAGAAGGTGTTCAGAGATTTCTATGAAATGAAAGATTAAAATGAACAACAAACTGCAAAGGACGATATGGCACGTATGATGATCAAAGCGTTCTTTCAAATATTTTTTACCCCTTCTGGTTTCTCTGAATTACAAGTTTGTAAAACTACTTTTTGTGAAACATTTAAAATAATACGGAAAAGGGCAACTGTTCTTTGTAAAAAGATTCTGTCAGAAGATCTTTCTGTTAGCATAAACGAGGGGGAAAAAGCCACAGAGAAACAAAGCTTGGAAACAAAAAATCGTTGAAGAGTAAGTCATTATAGCCGAAAAAAGCACTCTAACAAGAAGCATCTTTCAAGTGATTTAAATGTAAAAAAGTTATCTACTGCTTTTCTTGAAAACCACGAACTTACTATGCAAGACGTCAAGAAATTTCTTAATTGGATGCAAGTTGTAAAAACTGCTCTCTTGAGTAAACATCGCAACAACTATATCGCAAGCTGCAATCATAAAAATATATAATAAGAACCAAAATCAAGTTGGAATCAAGACAGCTTGCTCTGAAGTAGGTTCTTTGAGCACGGTCAAGGTTTTCAAACCGGGATTTAACCAGCAATATTGTGAAACATTGATCGTCAAAGCAACCGAACAGAATATGCATTTTTGGAAGCAAAGGAAACTCGAGTAAATTAAAGACTTGATTCCTTACATCTCACCCAAAAACCAGAACTATTATAAAGCCGTCATTATTCAACAGGAGGCTTTGTCTGATGGATAATAAGCACTGTTCATTGTATTTGTTTAGTTAAAATAATACCGCAATGTAACAAGATCCTTTATATTCTTAACTTGTTTCATGTTTAATAATAAAACTTTAAAAACTGTTTTATTGTTGCCTTTATTTTATCTAGATGCAACAGTTTCATGCAGTGCAAGTAGATTGACACCTAAGACGTTTTGATATAAGGAGGTGTGGAAGAGCCTTACAATATTCGGAATGTGTGTAATTTCACTAACAAAATTATCAGTTACCTCAAAAGGTATTCGTATAGTGCAACACAGTAATGTTAAGCAAACTGTTGCAATTTAAATGACTGCTTACCAATTGTCAGTCCGCTGCATCAATTAGTTTGTGTTTGACAGTCAATGAAAACGAACAACTTCTGCATTTTTACAAAAAAAAAGAATAAAATCCAATACCGTGCAGTGATTAGATACTTGTTTTTGAAAAACAAATTGAATTGACCAATGTTTATGGAAACTCTGCGCCTTCGCTATCAACAATAAAATGCTGGATAGCTAAATTTAAACGTGGCCGTACAGGCATTTTTAATGATGAGCGTCCAGGCTTTCAAGATTAGGTCACCACGCCAGAAATGGTCAATAAAATCCATGGAATGATAATCAAGGAACGACGAGAGACTAAGCGCGAGATAGCTGAGGCTGTGGGCATCTCAACCGCACGGGTACTCACATTTTGCATGAATCTTTGGGAATGCGGAAGCTCTCTGCCAAATGGTTGCCGCATTTGCTCTCTATCGACAACAAACGCTATTGTCTGACCATTTGGACATGTTCAACTGCGATAAGAAGAAAATTTTACGCTATTTCGTAGCCGTGGACGAAACACGGATTCATTACAACACACCAAAGACCAAAGAGTAGTCGAAACAGTGAACAGCTCCTGGCGAATTAAAGCCAAAGAAAGCCATGGTGTGTTAATCGGCAAACAAGATCATGGCCAGTTGTTTGGAATACGAACTGTGTATTTCACATCAATTATCTTGCAAAGGGCAAAACAATCACGGACGTATACTATGCAGACCTGTTAGATAGATTCGACGCCGATTTGAAGCGAAAGCGACCGCATTTGTGGAAGAAGAAAGTTCTCTTCCACCAGGGCAACGCACCAGCACACAAATCGACCATCGTAATGGTGAAATTTTCTGAATTGCGCTACGAATTGGTTCCTCATCCGCCATATTGAAGAAATGGCTCGGTGGTAAGAGATTTGGGTCAAATGAGGAGGTCATCGTTGAAACAGAGGCCTATTTTGAAGGCTTCTAGAAATCATATTTTGGAAATTGGAGTATCGTTGAACAAACTGTATAGAGCATAAAGGAGATTATGTTGTGCAATAAAATGTGTTTTGCCGAAAAAAGTTGTGTTTTCTTGCCTAGGCTGACTAATTATCAACCGCCCCTTGTAAAACCGCGGAAAACAAAAATCCAGATAATAAAAAAGTACTGGAAAAACTAAAGAATCAGTTCAAGAGCTTAGTAAAATCCAGAAGTACTGGATTTAAGGTTGGGGGATGTCGTAAACGTTCATGATCAGAATTTACCGAGAGAAATCATAAATGCCTATCCCGGACGAGATGGAAAGATAAGAGCATGTAAAGTGAGACTTTCTAGTGGATATTGTCTAAAGTAGCCTCTTCAATCTTTATATCCCCTGGAATTTGATTTGACGGCTGGGATGAATGTGGAAAATATCCATGGCGATATAATAAATAAGTAAGGGCGTCTAATTGACATTAAATAATTTGTGCAAGAGGTTTTTGTGTTGTAGAATTATAATGTTACGTTTATTATTATTTTGGAACATCCTGTATTTCCAAAACATTTTTTGTCAACTAGGTATAAATAGATTGAAAAGCAGCCGGTGTAATTAATTTTTCTCTTCATATTCAACAACAGAAAAGGTCACTGTGTTTGTTCTATACGGCACTAAAATGGCCAAGCGTTATTATGTATAAAAGTAAATTCTTTAATACAATTATGACCGCATATACATTAACCAAGTAGACATATATTGCCTACACATCGGCCAACAGCTAGAAGAAGAGGGTTCCACCCACGCCAGTTAATTCATGAATCATGATATGTAACTTTTTCCTTTTTTGTTTCGCTCGTTAAATTCCACAGAACCCTTTTTTTTGTATTATCTATCTAAACTCCCCTTTAAATTTTAAAGAAATTTCTAGATAAGAATATTTCATGAACATGACGAGCATAACTGTCTTTGTTAAACTTTTGATTTATTGTCTTATGTGCAATAATAATAATTATAAAACCTCAGAACAAGATAAAACTGTTGTTAGAATTAACTCCGTGTAATCTTATAAGCAACACATTCCTGAACAAAATCTAAAATCTTTCCAGAAAATTTGGTAAAGTTTAGTAAAGTAGGCCGTGCGTTTAATCCGCATTAAAATATTACAGTAGTATCTTATAAAAGTGCCTACACGTTATATTATAATTAGATATATGTGTACACCTACTGAATAGCCGCAATTTAAAAGAGTTGCGTTTCAGATTTTTTTTCTACCAAAGGCAAAACCATTCCAGTTTACATATGCACACAAATTTTCTGCAAAATCATTTAACATCGTTTACATTTAGTTAAACGACACACAAAGCAGATTCCTGTAATTGCTGAAAACTACGTGGCTTCAACAAGTGCAGAGTTAGGTTCATTTAAATCATGAATTCCCTATCTCAACTATTAATCAAGTAATTATGGCCCTAATGGTTGAGAAGCACGTGATAACAAGTTTGGAGTAGCAATGTCATGGAAGAAATACCACAAGTAGTTAACCTATATACAGGTAAGTGGTTATTACTTGCTTAGTACAACGAAAATTAATAATTGCACCTTAAGGTTGTTTAGATAAAATCAATTGACTTGACGGAAAAATTATATTTTACGACATAATTCTACCGATGTGAATCAAAGTTAGCCTTATTTAGAAATTAGAAACAATTATCTCTAATTGTTTGATTCTATTATTTATTAATTCTCTAACTATAACTGTCAGATAATAATAGAAAACGGTTTGAAGTAATTTTCATCAATAATGGCATTTCCTCCTTGTTACCACTACCATTATGGGGGAGAAAATACGTTTTAATAAAACAGTAGAAGTTTTTAACGAAGAAAAGCTATTATCGTAAAGTTTTTGTTTTAGTAATCCAAGGCAGGTACATTTTACTCGGTTAATCTCCTAGAAGCTCCGCCTTCGCGATTATTTCGCTTGAAATAATCCTCTCATGTGTCAATTTCAGGCATACATTTCTTGCGCGAAGCGTCGGATGATGAAAACTAACAGTGCTAATCCAAATACGCTAATGATGTAGGTTAACTATAAAGACAAGCTTTCGTTCTATTACTGACTGTAAATGTAATTTACATAAGTATTCATTTATCTTTGAAACAAACGCAGAGAATATTATGCAAATGTCACGATTACGAATAAAAGCAGTGAACTGACTATTTAAAGATACAAATGTGTGTTTCACATGGATATGTGTATGTATCTAAAAGTCAACATTAAAAAGCAAGTTTTTCATTGTAGATTCTTTTTTTCAAATATTGCTAAATTCTAGTTTTGCAATTTTATTTGTACTGATTTGTATTTTATTTGTTACTTCCAGTAGATTTATTACTGCTAATTTGGTTCATTGCTACACTTAAATTCATCTGATACTTCGGTGTGTCCAACCAGAGGCCTACACCAAACAACACTGGCACCCTTTTATCTCACCATGACTTGTTATTGTAGGTTGAATATTTTCTAAAGCCAGGAATTTACGATCCAGCCTAGCAGTCGAGGCCCGCCATTTTCCTCTTGCGAGTGACTTCTTCTATGCCCAATTAGCGGGGTAACAGAGTATTATTGCAAATGAGGTTATTTTATATTTTTGTATAGTAGAAACAACAAATGGTAACAGACCAAGGTCGCACATCTATTCCTCTGAACTAACGAGATGGTAACAAATGGGGAAGGTAGAATCCCGCTCCGCTACTAACACAATGGGTTCGACTTTGGCCACTTTTGGCCTGCAGACGATGGACCCTACAATGATTGCGTCGAGTCAACCTAGTCTACCTGATGACATCATAAGCGCCCTACTTAAACAGCTCTCACAACAACAGCAACAAGCAATCAACGGTTTTGACTATGAAGATCCAAGGAAATGTTCTATGGAGAAAGCGGCAGTAAAAGGATGAGCCCATCCCCAAATTCATAAAAAAACAGTTGTTAATGAAGCATGTCTCGTTCACGATTCAAGAATCCGAACTGCTAAACCTCTGCAAGACACTATTGAGGAATGAAGGCGCGGCGTACTGTGCGTTTGCCATTTCCTCTACCGTCGAGAAACTCACCACCACAGTGGAGTAAAGGCAAAAACCGTGAAGCCCTTCAGGTCCTCCAAACTCCTGCACTGTCATCATTGTCTCCAGCACTACCACCGAATCCGAGAAACAGTAACCATCCCTTCCGGGAAAACGTTATCCATTCCATTTACTCCCAGTGGCGTCTACCTATCCGACAATTCAAAGCCTCCACTGAGGTTGCCACGAGTTGCTGTCAACATTGCGGGAACAAAGGCCCAGGTCCTCGTTCACACTGGTGCCAATTACAACTTCGTCTGAAACCATGCTTTCATCTCACCCATTAAGAGCCCAAGCGTTCAATGTCAGACTCCCACCGCTTCCACGGACCCAGGATTCCAGATGATTGGCAGTCAACAACTCCAGCTTTAAGTTGGCCCTTACCAGTTGTTCGCAAGAATTTCGCATAAATAGAAAACTGCAATCTTAGACTATAGTAGTTTCTCGAAGGCCAAGCCGTTATTGATTCCACTCGTTGGTGTATACACCTTGGTAAATCGAAAAAAAACAACCATTTACTACAAAGTGAACTCCATTTTATCACAATCATAATGCTTGACGAGGTCCAATGCTCCAGGTACTTGTAGATCCAAAGCCGTCCACCACGCAAGCCAGTAAGTATCAAATTCGACTTCCAAAAAATGCCTCGTTCGGGTAACGGTCTATCGTCACTGTGCGGAAGAAAAGAATAATTAGCAAGCAAGTGGAACAGATACTGACGGATGGTGTCATCGCCTCCGAGTATGCTTCACCTATCGTCGTGTGTGAATGTTTCTTGCCTGAACAACCAAACTTGCAACAAAGCTTCTTGGGCCTTTTCTTCAATTGACATCAAGTCAGAATACTGGCAGGTGCCTATAGAGACATCTAGTCACAAGTACACGGCTTTCTCAACTTTTGAACACATAGTACATGTAAATTTAGGAGTTGTACGATATCCGATCAGGATAACGCGTTACATCGTAGAGAACGTTCCATCATACGGTAATTCGTCGATATTACATTCTCTACTATGCTGTATAATAATCATGCTATAAATAAGACGTGCTCAATAAAATTGGTTCATCTCAAAGCGGTTCCTGTACCGCTTGTTAAAAATAAACCCGCCAACCCCTTTCCCCGTACCTTTAGAAGCTCCATGGCTCCCTTATTACTCTGGCGCGCTGAAGAGATAAACAGTCTATGAGAGGTTTGAGTTCTATAAATTAATTGCAAGACAAATAAATATTGGGATAAAGCAAAAAAGGAAATTTAACCTTCTCGATTGCCAACTCATATGCCTATAAAAATTTTAAATTTGCGTCGGTGTTTTCAATTTATCTACTTTTTTCGCGAAGCGTTTTAATTCCTCCCACCATTCGAGTTTACTACTTAAACAATTTACCTCATTTATATTTGGTGGCCACCTATAACCTATTTTAATTAAGTTTCTATTTCCTATTTCTCTAGCTCTTCTTTCTAACCTACATGTAAATAGTACGTGTTCCGCGGTATCTTCTCCCTCTCCCCATATGCATCCTATTTCGTCCTCGTTTAATTTACCTATTTTAACTAAATAAGGTCTAAAATTCCCATGTCCTGTTAGCAGCTGTACTACATCTTTATCTAATCTCCCAATTTTTCTCATTAATTCTATGTTTGGAATAAATTTCTGTGTTAATCTACCTGTAGTTGCCTTTTTCCATCTATCGTTCCAAATTTCTTTTAAATTTTGTCTAATCCTACTTTTAACTAATGATCTAGGGGCAACATTAAATATTTGCCTAATTCCTACTTCTTCAGCTGTTTGCTTAGCTAACTCATCTGCCTTTTCATTACCTATCACTCCTATATGTGCTTTTATCCATCTAAATTGAATTCTAACTTTATCTAACACTTCCCTATATATTCTTCATGTTTCCGCCTGTAATTTAGTTGGTTGTCGCATTCCTTGTAACGTTAATAAAACTGATCTGCTATCACTATTTAAAGTACATTCCCTAAATGCGAAATTATTCTCCCTAATGTACTTTAATGCCTCTCTAATAGCTAATAATTCGCATTGAAAGATCGAACACCACGATCCTAATTTGAATTTTCCATTTTTAATTTCCCTATCTTCGTTATATATAACATATGCCGCGCCTGCCCTACCATCTTCTAATCTAGATCCGTCAGTATATATTTGTATGAAATCCTCCCTCTCCAAATTTCCAATACAAAATTGAAATTTACCGATATCTGCCGGATGTCCTAAGTCACCTATATTTACTCTACTTTCTATTTCCCTTCCTTGCAATTCTAATTTTTCTAGAATTCCCTCTGATCTATTCTTAAAAATTTTGTTTTTCTCTACTTCTGTTTTTAAAAATAAATCTATTGGCGTAACCTGACTAAGGACTAATACTGCTTCTGTAGATACTGTATTATGTGCTGCCGCCGCTCTAACTGCCAAAATTCGTTGTGCGCTCAATAATTTTTGTTTTTGTTTAACTTTTAAATTCCCTGCCCATATTTCAGCAGCATATGAAATTCCTGGCTGTATCGCCCCTTCGTATATCCTAGCTGCAGAATTACTCTTAAAGCCCCACGTTAATCTAGCTGCAGCTCCTAATCTATTTGCTAATAATTTTCCTTTTTGCGTAATATATTCTATATGGCTATTCCAAGATAACCTATCATCTATTAGAACACCTAAATATTTAATACTATCTTTGCAACGAATTCTATCTTCACCCATTGGAAAAGTTGGTTTTTCCTGACCTAAACTTCTACCAAAATATAAAGCCTCGGTTTTACTCGCGTTAAGTTTTAGTTTTTTATCTTGTGCCCATTGTAACAATTTGCCTAACGCATCTGATCCTTTCTGTTTTAGCGTTTTAAACTGGGACGCCCTTACTATCACTAGTGTATCGTCCGCGAACGATATAATTTCGCAACCTTCTGGAAGTTCTACCCTAAATATACTTTCATACAATAGATTCCAGTAGATCGGTCCGGAGCACGAGCCTTGTGGGCAGCCCCTTTCTAATCTCCTGGGCACTGTATTGGATGATAGTTCTACCTGAGCTATTGTATCCGTAAAAAATCTTCTAATTAATTGTAATAAATTCTTTGGGCAATCCCTTCGCTCTAACTCTATAATAATCCTAGGCCACCAAGCGTTATCAAACGCCTCTGTAATATCTAACGCAATTACTGCGCAATAATCTCCCTCTAATTTTGCGTTTTTAATAATTTCTAGTTCTTTATTTATCGCATCAGTGGTGGTACGTCCTGATCTAAACTCGTACTGTCTATCATTGAACCCCCCTTGACTATTAACTAAATAAAGTATTCTATCTGCAATTATCCTGTCTAATGCTTTACCTATAAATGGAAGCAAACTAATTGGTCTAAAACTGCTAGGATTCGAAATGTCATCTTTGCCTGGCTTCGGTATAAACTTAACGTTTTGATGCTTCCATATTTTCGAAAATGTTCCTTGATTTAAACATAAATTGAATAATTTAACAAAAATTTTACTGTTAATTTGGAAGGCTTTCTGTACCGCGTCTGCTGTTATACCATCCCACCCTGGAGCTTTTTTCGGATTCATTCTAGTAATAGCCCGTTTTATTTCGGTATAAGAAAAATCGCGTTCTAGAATTTCGTTACCCTTTGCGTCCCTAGCCCCTTGCCTAATAAATTTTTGTAAATTGCTATCACTATCCATATTGTCTGCTGGAAAGAATTTGAATAATATTCAGCTGTTTCCCTTGCATCACGTGTATAGTTCCCATCTTCTTTCCTAACGCTTGACATAATCGCGTTCCTATCCTTTTTTGCCCTTATTACTTTATAAGCTGTTCCCCATGGATCCCTATCGGAATTTAAACTACAAAATTCTTTCCATTTTTCCGTTCTAGTTTTTTCTATTAAATCCCTATATTCTCTTTTAACTATTCTATATTCTTCACTCCTACTTTCTCTTAATGCCCCCCTAGCTTCTACTTTCTGCCCTCTTTAAAGTAAGTTCCCTAGTCCACCACGGTACGCTTTATTAAAACGTTTTCTTTCTGGCATAGATTCCCTACACGGTAACACTATTGCGTCGTTTAATTTTTCAGCTTCTATATCTATGTTAACTAAGTTAGTATCTAACCTGGATTCTAATTTCTGAGTTAACACTTTAAATTTGTTTTCAAATATTTTCCAGTTAGCTTTTTTATTACAAAAACCTCTATTGAATTTTGTTACCTCTCTATTTCCCAATTTTAATTCCCATCTAATTAAACAATGATCGCTAAGTGTTTCCTCATCCGTAACCTCCCATTTATCAATATTTATATAAGCTAAATAACTAGCTGCGGTAATATCTATATTACTTGTTCCCATATGCCCTACAAATGTTGGTTTATTACCTATGTTGAGAACTATCATTTCAAATTCCTCTAAAACTTCAACTATTCTAGTTCTTCTAATATCTTCCTCGTTACTTCCCCATAAGCTACTCTTAGCATTAAAATACCCTCCTGTAATGATTTTTTGCCCTTTCCTAACATTTTTAAGTCATTTAATACCATACGCAATCTATCTATTAATTCTACTTCTAAATAACTACTTCTAGTTGTAGGTGGAAGATATATGGAAATAATATATAAAGGCCCGTCTAAAATATCTAAGCTAATCACTGTAATAAGTTCACATGATAGTTCTCCTAATATTATTGGTGTATATTTATTATTACCTAATATTACGCAGCTTCGAGGTCTATCTATTGTTCTACATATTGACCTAATCGGATGTGGAAATCCTACTACTTTATCTCTATAAGTGTTTGGTTCCTGAACACAAATCACATCTATGCTTTCTTTTATTCATAACTCGACTATGTTATTAGTTGCCCCTTTTCCTTTACCTAAATTAACCTGAGCAAATCTCAAAACGTTCTCTGTTTTTCTATGTCTATTACTGTCCATAGTCTATGCTTTTTATTATTCTTTCTTTAATTTTTAACAGTGTTGGGCAATGTTTATCTCTTGCATCATGATCAATTTTACATCCTTTTCTGTCTACATTTGCACGTACACAAACTATACATTTAATGTCATTTCTTTTACAATTTTTAAAGTCATGCCCGTTATTTCCGCACTTTCCGCATATTTGATTAACTTCCTTACATGTGTCTAGCTTATGTCCGAACCTACAGCATTTATAGCATTGAATCAATGAAATATAGTCTTTAGCATAACCACATTCCCACTCTAAAACAATTCTTCTTTTTAAAAGTTCCTTTCGTGCTTCACTAGTTACATCCAATACTACACTTACATATTTATCTGTATCCCTACCTCCTAATCTAAATTTTTCTTTAACCTGTCTTTTAAAATCATCTATGCCTCTATTAAATCTTTATTATTTTTACATATTACTTCAATTAACTTTGTCTTATCTAAATTTTTATCAATTTTATTTAAAATTACCCTAGGGCTCCCTTTAATTATTTCTTTGCTTTTTAATTCTTTGGAAGTATCAACTACAGTTTTTAATTTTTCTACATCCTTTTTGTTGATACATTCTACGATAACCTCTCCGGTTTTAATCTTTTTAACCTTAGCTATTGGTACATTTAATTTAGAAGGTCGAATGTTGGTTTTTAATAGTTTTTTCTACTTGTCCTATGTCTTTGTTGTTTTTAGTTGATATTTTAATAGCAAAAGTTTGTTCTGGTTTTTTAGATACTGCTAAGCATAAGTCATGTTTTCTCTAACAATTATTTGTTCTACTTTTTCGAATACTCTATCTTTATTACTTGAATTATTTTTAAATTCTACTACCTCTCTAACTGCTTTTTCGAATTCAATTTTCAAAAATCTAATCATCCCTAACATTTCTAAAGCATGATTTCTTAATTTCTCAGTTGCTTCTCTGTGTGTATGAAAATCCTTCTCTTGGATTTAGTATGAAAATAATGTTTGTCCGGGTCAGTACGATAATCCTTTGTAGCGGTTCAGTACGCAAACTGTGTCCGAGTCACCACAAAAAAGATTTCAGCTCGGTGTAGTACGGAAATCTTTCACTTGACAGGCTAGAACGGCGCGATAGGGTCAAATAGGTCGATAGGTCCTAAAGACCCGAACAGCCCAACAGACCCAAAGGGTCCGACAAGGACGAAACCCGAATGACGCAAAAAGCCTGATATATTTCTAAACTGAAACTCGACCTGATCTAGACACAAGCTTTGGAGTTATACGAATTTAAAACAAAAATTCTTACTTTTTACCTAAACCAAAGAAACAAACAAAATAATATGTAAATAACGCAGTTTTGGGCCAGTACGAAAATTACGCCTATCCGACTCGGTACGAAAAAGATGCGCCCGGATGGTAAACCCAAAAAGCCCGTTAAAATTTTTAAACTGAGGCCTGACCTGACCTACATCTAAGCTTTGGGCCGGCCGGGCCGCGCAAGGACCAGATCAGGAAATCCGTCCTACGGTGCAGTACAAAAAATTTTCTCTTTGGTTCAATATGTAAATAACGTAGTCTAGTCAACGAAATGGTTGTAGAGGACATAGAAGGGACGAGAATTTTTCTCTTGAGGAATGTGTTGGAGGTAGTTAGAAGGCAAACATACTAAAAGTCTCCGCCCCTAGCCCTGCCGCTTCAGGGGGGGGAGGTTTTTCGCTTATAACTCGGAAACGGTGTATCGTGCGGTAAAAAGTATTCCTTACAAAATAAAAGATAATTACATTTCCTACAAGAATGTTTATATTCATTTCTTCCTATGTGTTACAGTTTCCGAGATATTCGCCAGCAAAAATCGATAATTTTTGAAAAACTTTTTTTGCCACACATTTTTCGTCAAACTTGTCCTAACTCCTCAGCCTTATGTTTTACAGAAAAGTTGTCAGACAGGAAGTTGTAGAGCACTGAAGTTTCTTCAAGAATATGTAACGTTTACTGATTTATCTTCGACAGGTTAGAAGTTACAGCAATTTGAAGTTTTCAGATAAATTTTGTGATTTCGCAAGAAAAGTCAATGAATGCCCAAAAGGACGTGGGGACTTTTAGTATGTTTGCCTCCTAACTACCACCAACACAGTCCTCAAAAGAAAAATATTTCTACCAGCCCCTTTCGGGCATTCATTGACTTTTCTTGCGAAATCACGAAATTTATACGAAAACTTCAAATTGCTGTAACGTCTAACCTGTCGAAGATAAATTAGTAAACGTTACATATTCTTGAAGAAACTTCAATGCTCTACAACTTTCTGTTAGACGACTTTTCTGTAAAACATAAGGCTGAGGAGTTAGAAAGACAAGTTTGAGGAAAAATGTGAGGCAAAACAAGTTTTTCTAAAGTTATCGATTTTCGCTAGTGAATATCTCGGAAACTGTAACATATAGGAAGAAAATATATATAAACATTCTTGTAGGAAATTTAATTATCTTGTATTTTGTGAGGCATACTTTCTACCGTACGATGTACCGTTTCCGAGTTATAAGCGAAGAACCGAAAAAATGGGACCTTTCCACCCCCTCCCCCACTGAAGCGGCAGGGTTAGGGGCGGGGACTTTTAGCATGTTTGCCTCCTAACTATCCCCAACACATTCCTCAAGAGAAAAATTCTCCCCCCTGCCATGTCCTCTACAACCCCCTTTTAGGTATTCATTGACTGGACTAACGGTGGTTCAGGCCAGTACAAAACTTACGTCTGTCCGACTCGACACGAAACAAACCTTGGACCGGTGGCAGTATGAAAATCGACCGTCGACAGGCCTGAACGGTACGAGAGTTTCAAACGGCCCGATAGGATTAAAAGGGCTGATAGGCCCAAAAGTCCCAAACGAGCCGATAGGGCGTAGCGAGTCGATAGGGCATAGAGACCCGAACAGCACAATAGACCTTAACGGCCCGATTGATAGGATGGTAAGCCCAAAAATCCCAATGCATTTTTAAACTGGGGCCTGCCCTGACCTGAACTCAAGCTTCAAGCCGAGCCTCGTAAAAGCTTGACTAAGAGACTAGGCTCGTGCAGGCATCTATTAAGGGTAGTTATTCGGAATAACTCCAATAAACTTATACATTCGAAAAGCTCAAAAAGTAAAGGACAGTTCCATTCAAAAGAATAAAAATTTGCTTTGCATCTGAAAAAGTGTAGGCTTTGGTAAAAACGCAAGTAGAGCATCTTAGAGACCGTTAAAAGCAAAGACATTTATAACTCGAAAAAAAACTAAATCTTATAGAAATTTTGTTTCCATCAATGAATTGAGTTGAAATCGATAGCAATAATGCTATAAAGCATTATACACATCATGAATTGTACAAAAACGAAACGCAACAAGGCACTAACAATTTTCAAGGACCTTTCGTATTTACAAAAAGGAAAGAACTAACCTGAGTATAATAATGCTTGGATGGGCAAACACTGCATTAGATATGGATAATCAAATAATAAATATTAGCAAAAGCAGTTTAAAAGGCACTACAAACTGGAATGTCCACTCTAAATGTTGCTAAAGTGTTTGTTTTTATAATTTAAACAGCGCTTTTTATTTAGGGAAGTACTTAAGCAATCATTATAGATGTAAATCATCCTAGTAAAGACTTCCTTCCGTTATAGTTAATACGGTAACCCCAGTATATTTTTTAATCGATTTCATTGTTTTCTTTATTTGTTAGTTTTCATTTCGGTTGTGTTGTTATAGAAAATGTTATTATGTTTACTTTTCCCTTTCAACCCAACTTTTATTATTTTTATAGCTCTAGACGCTATCCGTTACAGGATAATATTTAGTTAAGACGGAAACAATAAACAGAATTAAGCATTGTTGTTCCTCTCTGAACCGTCTACAACAATAATAATAATAACAAATGAAAAGTTAATTTCCTCAAGATTAAATCTTTCTTGTTTCCTCATTATCCTTTTAAGTGAAGTGCCTTGGTAAACAAGTTTTGTGATAAATCCTACTTAACTAAAGCTGTACTAATGTAACTTTACGAATAGAACGCAAAGGGAAATCCGTATTGTTTCTAACAAGCGTTACTAATCTGGTTTATTCTAGTCCCTACATTCATAACGCTTATTAACATATATACGACGTTGGCGTTCTACCGTATTTGGTGTTGAAACTACCTATGTCTTTCAAAGCATACATTATGCCGACCATTTTTAGACGTGCTGATGTTATATAATAATGAAACAAACAAAAGGAGACCGTTTTAAAATTAATTGCATCTCTACGGCCGGCCTATTGTTTGTGCTGCTGCGAAACGTACGAATAAATATTCAAATAGTAGAAATTTTAAACTAAAACGAATTTAATTTACAGAAAAACTCGTCGTTTCTGCTTTATTCTATGGTTTGAAAAAGTAAAATAATTCTTGTATAACTAGTCTGATAATCTTCAAAATGTAAAACATAAAAGGCACAACTGTTGACCTTGATCACCTTTCTTTGACCAGTTTAGTTTTTAATAAAGCACATTCCACACATGATAAAATTTGCGTGCAGGTATGCAATAGATAAAATTACTAGGTGTACGTAGAGAAACAAGTTTGCACTTAAAGTTATTATTGAAAATTATTCTTTGTTCTGACCTTGTTAATCGGTGGATATCGCCGCGGGTAGCCTCCTACAGGTTATTGAGCTTCTCCTGGAAGAAAGAGACACACCTTGTGAACAGTCAATAATATCACTAGCACAATTTTAAAATTTTAAATTAAACACTTGCTAACTGATCAAAATTTATTTAGTACACGCTTTTGATTAATAATTCACGGTAATCGAACCGATACGTTTATTGTGAAATAATTATTTTATGTGAAACACTTTTACATAAATTACTAAAACGCCCCAACTCGTTTCCGACTAGTTGCATTAACGGGAACTTAACTAACAAATTCAAATTTTGAAAAATGCGCATGTAAGGTCTCCCCACTCTCGTAAACAACATGATTTAAATTAGCTTTAATCTAAACGTATTGTTTAAAGTACATTCTTTAACCTCATCCTTACCTACATAAATTAATAATCTCGGTATTTGATGATAATAATAATTTAGGGTTATTATAGCACCTAAAATTTACGTCAAGAAATTACCTTTTTTAGTGATAAGTATAATGCTAAATCGACTATATGAGTAAAGCTAATACATTTTAAGTAATAGAAGCTGGAATCTGCTCCTTTTTTAGGTGTATTTCAACATAAATTAAAATTAAGTCAACATAAAATGAAACAAAAAACAAAAATACTAAAATCCTGTGTGAAATTAGATTTTTGTTTACAAAATTCAAGTGGGATTTTATTTAATAATAATTCAACAATAATTGTCCGAGATTAGATTAGATTGGCAGTACCCGAGGTAAGAGTAAGTAGTCCTTGAATTTACAATAACAATAGTCAAGACTTTTCTACGTACGCACATGCAATTCCAATATACAGGGTGTCCAGCTTTTAATAGGCAACTTTCATTTTTTCAATATCCCAATAACAAAGGGGGTTGCAGAGACGAACAGGGATTTTTGAATAATTAAAGTACCTTTTAAGAAAAGCAGAAGATAGCTACAATAACTACAAAGAGAAAAGGCAAAATGTCAAGAGAATAGTGTAAGATGTGAAAAAAGCTGATTGGGAGCAGTTCGGGTACGAAATGGAGGAACGCTTTGAGAAGAATATTATAATAGATGGAGGGAATATTTTATGGATTTGCTGGCAACAAGAGAGGATGCTCAATTAGTGAAAGAAAACCAAAAGCTTGCAACCGACCCCGTCACTAAAGAAAAGATGAGAGCTGCACTGGAAAAGATAAAGCTTGGTTAGGCAGCTGGGCTTGATGGCATCGCACCAGAAATGCTGAGTCACATGGGATGACCTATTGTTCCAAGTACTATCCCTAGCATGGAAGCATGGCAGAATACCTGCAGAGTGGGAAGTGGCCATCATAGTTCCATTGTTCAAAAAGAGATACAACAAAGAATGCGGCAACCATCATGAAGTATCTTTGTTAAGTGTCCCAAGAAAAATCTATTTCAGGATATGTGAAATTTAGGTGGAGTCACAAGGAAGTTGCAGCCCAAGCAGAAGCACTCTGGACTATAGAATACGATAAGGAAGTCTACATATCTTATATATATTTGGTTAAAGTCTTTGACAGCGTAGAATGAGGCTGAGTTATGGACTGTGCTGAGGAAGCGAGATGTAAATAGAGATCTAGCAATCAGAATACAGAGCTACTACAAAATGTGCAGAAATTACATTAGGGCAAGTACATAACTTGCAGTCGGAAGAATTTATCACAACAGGTGGGGTCAGACAGGGTGACATTCTTAGTCCTCTTTTGTTTGTACTGCTGATGGATGACGTGGCAAGAGAATGTCAGAAGAGGATCCGTTGTTTTTAGTTCAGCTGTCGGCTTCTCGAAGCAGTGCTGTTATCAGAATTAGCTTATGCTGACGATGTAGCTCTAATTGTTGGTAGTAAAAGTGATCTACAAAAGAATTTATAAATTTGGACCGTTGAGCTTAGGAAACGGAAGCTTTTAATAAACACTGCTAGGACCCGCACGATTATAATTAATCGATCCCCAGTGCAGCACCGGATCACAATCCTAAGAGAATAGCTAAAACAGGTTGAAAAGCCTAAGTACTTGGGACGCACAATCAGTTTAGATGGAAAAATTGATGAAGAACTAAGTGAGAAGATTGACACCGCCGGAAGACTATATGGAGCTTTGAGTGAAACATTTATAGGAAAGAGTTTGCGAGTCGTGGGCCTTGACTCCAAATCGGTTTAACCGCCTCTAAGCAATGGAGATGAGGATTCTCCAAAGAGCAGAAGAGAAAACGAGACGCGAGAGAGTGAGAAATCAGACAATTCGTCTTAACCTCCAAACCAGACCTCTAAAAACAACCCTTTACAAAGCCAAGCTAAGATGATTTAGGCATGTAGCTTGTATGCCACCTGAAAGGCTGTCCAGACTCGCTATGGAAGCTAGACCTGAAGGAAAGAGACCACGAAGAAGGTCTCGTTTCACCTGGCAGGAGAATGTCCAAAGAGCGCTGACGGAGCGAGCGATAGACTGGTTTTAGGCCAGGGGACTAACCTCCAACAAGTCAGTCTAGAGAAGGATATCCTCTATACCGACTAAAGGTAGAAAAGGAACGGATACAGTAATTTTATCATCTCTTAGCAGTTACACGTAGGGATCGGGGTTTGTTGCTTTTTAACACGAACTCTGTTTCTGATTTTGGTCTTTAAGTATCTCATTTTTCCAAATATATGTAAGTGTCTTAGTTTGAAATACGAACCAAAGTTCTGCAAACAAACGCCAAAACCAAACTAGCCAGGATTCAAAAATTGGCTTGTTTGAGTATAACAGGAGCCATAAGGACGACTCTTACAGTGACAATAAAGATCTCACTGAATCTTCCTACACTGGGATTTGTGATACAAGAGAAAATGAGAACGTTTAGAACACAGACAACTCGAGAATGACAGACCCTGACTGTTGCTCAATTTGGAAGAGAATAGGCGACCCTGTCTTTGACATTACAGTCATTTAGGGTAACATTGAACTACAGGGTGCAACTGTGCACCATTTGCTTTTCTTGGTGTTTATTATCTTGCCAAGATCATTATTACTTTGGGAAGCGTTTAACCTGCATTGATTACAATGTAGTATGTCTTTTTGCTTATATTATTAGTTATTATGAATTTTGGCAACATTGAGTTTACTTAAGCCTGTCAAATTTATGTTTATTTTAACAGCGTGTAGGTGCTCTTTCATAAACAAGTATTTAAAGTCTAGTCTTAAAACCTTCTGCAGCTAAATTCTAGCTCGGTGGAGAGAGACGAAATGGGGCAAGAAAACAGTGACCTTACCAAAATTACCTGGGAAAGGATACTGTATCAGATAATCTAAAAACGAGATTTGAGACTTCCAAAAACTTCCTTTATTTGATCGTCCAACAAATAAAATTAATGAAGATATTGAAAATCAGTTTCAATTATATTTTGAAAAGATGCGTAAAATGATCTAAAAGGAGTTCAATGGACAGAGAAGTTCTGTCTTCTAGTAACAGCTAGAAAAATGTGTTCGTTGAAGAGGTGGATAGATATTATCAGAACAGAGGGAAATTGCAAGGATTTTTTAAAACTTATAAAGCCGTTACAAGAGAGCAAGCTAATGCTACGGTTAGAAATAACAAGCAAGAAGTTATTTGTAACATTGTGAAATGGGCCCCACAACAGGAATTTTAAGATAATTATTGACAACACTGAATCAACTATGTCATCTGATGGACCGATCTGGCTTACAGACAGATTAAAGGAATTTATGGTTATAACCAAAAGACATCTTTTAGATAAATATCTCACAACCTTACAGGCAAAGCCTGGAAAGAAACTGCGTAAACAAACTAATTTACAAATTCACAACCAAGTGCCGCTCAAAATTCTTCAGGCGGCCAAAGTAACAACGAGACTCGTATTGGAATGCCTTAGCGAAAAACGTAATGCAAGCTAATTTGAATGTCAGGGTAACGAAGACGACGATCAACTAAATAGCTAAAATGAATTTGAATTTTGCATGAGTTCGCCAACTTCCCTCAACAAATTCGATTTCGAGAAGACAAAGTCCATGCCAATACTCTGCAGAGAAGAAAAGGATTATCAACGAGCAAGTATAGAAGATGCCGATGGATGGTGTCATCGAGCCGTTTACTTCCAAGTATGCTTCACCTATCGTCATCGTGCAAAATAAAAACGGGAACCCCAGATTCTGTCGCCTGAACAAACCTACGACGAAACCATGCCCCTGCTGATAATTTATAAAACCCTTCAGGATTTGGACCAAGAAAAGAAGTTTTCTTTAATATTGATTTTAAGTCAGGTGTTCATAGAAGAATTCAGTCGCAAGTACAGTCTACTCGATTCCTGATGGGGCTTTCTACAAAATCAAGGGCATGATTTTAGATTTGTAAGGAGCGCCAGCCATGTTCCAACATATTACGTATAACCACGATGACGTCTTTGCTTATTCGAAGAACCCCCAGAAGCACCTGCGGCATCTACATTTGGTGTTTAAGAGATTTCACACGCATGACTTTCAATCTAACGCCAAGTGTCATTTTGGTGTTTTCGAAATTCAATATCTTGGTCATATTGTCAACCGCAACAGCAGAATTTCGACCAGATCAGGGAAGTCACGCCACAAGTCGCTAACATGGCTGCAACAGATGAAGTTATTTTAACGCCAAGTTGCTTCGATGGTCTTTGCAACTTCAACATTTGGCAATCTGCCAAATAAAGAACAGCCCACGACGTCGACGAGGTGAATGCATTTCTACTTCAAGGAATAGCAGTTACCCGTTACCCAGAAAAAAACGCCATCAAAGCCTTAACAACCTTGCCAGACGAGGTGTACAGTGCTCAATGTTGCCACAGAACATTCACCTGAAAGAGCAAAAACGGGGTGTGCATGAGCATTTGTCCTTTCCGCAAACAAAAAAAAAAAAGGTCCAACGACCCGACAGGCCCGAGAGGTTCGATAGGACTGAAACATTCAAACGGACCTATAGACCCGAAAAGTTCAAAAGGCCCGACAGGTTCAACGGCCCGACAGATCCGTATGGTCTGATAGACCCGAAACGTCCCATAGGACCAAAAGATCCAAACGACCCAATAGACTCGAGACGTCGAGAAGTCTAAAAGGCCCGGAGGCGACCCGAAAAGTCCAATGGCCCGACGGATCCGTATGGTCTGACAGGCTCGAGAGATGCAGATAGACCCGAAAGACCCGAAAGGCGGAGACGTACGGGACAGACCGACAGGCTTCAACAGCTCAACAGGCCCGACAAGACCGAACGTAGGCCCGAAGAATCCCATAAAGTTTTAAGCTGAGACCCGGCTTGGCCCAAAATGGAGCTTCATTCAGGCCTCCAGAATGGTGTTTTATTCTACAGCGCATCGCGGGGGACAACCTTCAAAAAGGATTAAACGATGCAGAATGTACTGCAGATGACAATCATACTACGACTGAGAAAGTTTAAATGAACTGCATCGGAAATGATGTAGAGACCTTTAGATTTCGTCAGGAAGGATCTATTGGTTTCATTTTTGGTACCTTTTTCTAGAAAATGGAAATTTACTTGATGCACTTATTAAGATGAAAAACGAGGCCAAGTATCTAAAAATAAAGTTAACCTTAAACCTCACCTGAAAAAAGTAATGACAAAGCTGCAAGAACCCCCTGGGTAATTAAGAGGAAATTTATCCAAAATTGGGCCCAAGATACTGATCATGAACTGCAGGCCACAGAGCACTGCTGGATTTGCCCTTTCGTCACCTAGTAGTTGAGTCGAGAGTGTTAGATGGAGCATTCAGGCTTAAAATCAATTCTGCAAGAATGGAAACAGGAAAGAGCACTATATCATCTTTAGTAAGCTACCAGTAGGGCGTCAGAATAAAACATTTGTTGTTTTCATGTCGTCAAAAGTAGATTGGGAACAAGAGCAAAGTTCGGTGGAGCTAAAAGAACTAGCTTCTTATACAGACAGTTCCAAAGCATCACAACAAACAGGGGCTGAGGTATACGGGTTGGGGAATCGGGATACAGAACATCTATTAGTCTTGGTCTACGCAGGGCAGCATTTTAAGCAGTTGTGCGAAAAATAGAAAGAAACTACAACAGTAGGAGAATCCTAATGAAAAATAAATTCCGATTATGTACTGAACTAACGTAGTAAGAGAGCCACGACCGCCCGGCGAAGGACCCTTTTACGAAACTGCAATCAGTCTGTAAAATTTACAGATCAAAAAGCATTGAGAAATAACTCTTGAAAAGGAACCTCCTATAGTGTCAAGATGAGCAAACAGGACATTAAGCTATCGACGGAATAGTAGTTGAGCAAGTACCTCTTTATTATGGGGTTTGTAAAAGAATCAGGGTGCGGAAGCTGTGCTAAAGGGAAAGAAACTATGATTCATCACAAATCATATCACTGCTAAAGGTATGCCAACAACAAACACCATTAGTATTTAATCAAGCAGACTGAACTAGAAGAATATAAGAAAAGTACTAATAAGGACGATCATGAGCTTGATTAACAATGCAGAAGCACCACATTAATAAAACTGTACAATTGAATCGTTTATTTCAAAAAGGGTTTTTTGAGAAAAACAATAAAAGCTAAACGGATTATTTTACATTTAATTTTAAGTAATTAGTAGAGTTCTTCTTGCACCAAATCATGAGCATAAAAATATTTATAATTCTTGCTATCTTAATCATTCTTTTTAGGTAAGCTTTTGGGTTAATACCTATTATTTATATTTATACTTATTTCTAATTAGTTGTATTTTGTTTATTCTTTTTTAGATTAATAAATTCACGTTAAGAAATTAACCGTCTTACAAATTAATTTTCACAAAAGAAAATGTCTCCTTAAAAAATTTTTATGCACATTGTAAAAAAATCAGAAAGTTTGAACTAGAAGGCCTATCTGAAAATAAATAACGGTGATATAAATTGCCTCAGGAATTTAAAGGTTTGAGCTTACACGAGCATTTAATTACGAAACCAATCATTAAAAATGCTGTTTTAGCTATTAAACCAATAGATGGATAGAGAAAATTAGGAATCAAATTGGATGATGAAAAGTATACTTTGGCGAAGGTGGCAATATTTGTTTTAAAGAGCTACCATTGGAGGAAGATGAACAATTTAACAAATCAAACAGTTCAAATTTACCAATACATAAATCTGAAGACGAATTGAGGTTGATAAAACGAACAAAAGAACTCGAAATGAAGTTAAAGATGAATGATGAAATTCAGTTGTATCAGATTGGGAAGAAATTTGTTCTAGAACCGTTTATAGGAAACAAAATTCCAAGGAATGGTTACAACGTTTTGAAAATGAATGTAACCGACACAAAGTGACTGAGGAATGTACGAGAATCGAGGCATTAAGGTTTTGTTTTAACAGGAACCTTTAAGGATTGGTATGAAGTCAATCTGAAGAAAATTGGTTTGATGAATTACGCAGAATGGAAATAATCTTTTTTGGCAGTTTTTGTTGAGAAAAGATGGGTTCAAGTTAGGAAAGCTCATGTTGACTACGCCATTACAAAAGAGAAACTGTGCCTAGAAGCTGAAGAAAAGGATACAGAAATATCTAGAATAAATCGTATCGTGTGCGGATTGACAATAGAAATTCAGAAGGAGATTGATCGTGAAGAAGTGACTACAACAGAGAAGCTATTCGATGAACTTAGAAAACTCGAAGACTCTTTTAGAAAAAAAAGAAAAGATAATATTTCAACGGATAGCACAAATATAAGGCAACAAGTAAAACGTAAGAACAAGGACGATGACAAGAAAAAAAAATTTCACGTCTGAACGAAAAGCTTGTTGGATATGTGAATTGCTGGGATATCCAAACAGATACCATCAGCCATCTGAATGTCGCAATAAGAATGTATATAATTCTAAAAGTAAAGTCAATATGAATGAAGTGGCCGACATGATGAAGATCGAAGTTGAACCGAACTCGGAAAACTAAGCCACCCGGGGAAATTGAATCCATTGTTAAACATAAACATTTTAATAGATAAAGATAAAAAGATTAAAGCTGTTTATGATTTTGGATCTAATGTTAGTTTAGTAAATCAGAAAGTTCTGGATGTTTTAAAGGAGAAGAGAAACATAACTATGTCTTCAAGACGTTAAATGGATTCAATTTCAATTCAACCCGGGCTAATCTTGTATTAAAAATAGGAGAATTAACAAATACTTTGGATGCTTTTGTGATAAAAAAATATAATTTTTCTTACGATTTATTGTTGGGTTTGGACGCTGTTAAGAAATTTCGGCTTTAGCAAGATGAAAATTTACAAATCACACAGACGGTTCATCCTAATCGTGTACTCCGACTTACGGAAGATGATAACAATATGCTCCAGCATACGGAAGATGATAACGATGTACTCCAATTTATGGAAGATGGTAAATGTACTACTTTAGATGATCCTTTTAAAATTAACTTTAATGAGAAATAACGTGTTAACCAGTTTAATGCGAACATAGATCACTTAAGGTATGATAAAATGAAAACTAAAATCTAATCTTTAATTGATAAATATCAAACCTTATTTGCCAAAGACAAATTTGACGTGGATAGAGTGAAATCGCGAGAGGCTGAAACTAAATTATTGAGAGACAAGTATGTGATGTCACGTGCATATGAATGCTCTATTCCTGATGAAGAAGAAATAAAAAACAAATAAAACACTTACTTAAACATGATTTAATAGAGGAGAGTCAGATTCACCTTTTTCATCTCCAGTCAATCTGGCCTACGACAAGAATGAAGAACGAAAATCCAGATTAGGTATTGATTTTAGGCGACTAAATAAATTGGTGGTACTAGAAAACTACCCTTTCCCTACGATCAGCGATGTAATCGATAAAGTCGTAAACTGTAATTATTTTACTGTGCTTGACATTAATTCTACTTTTTGGTGCATTCGTCTCCGAAGGAAAGATCGAGAAAGAACATCATTTGTTACAAAATTTGGAAAATTTATGTTTAAAGTTCTTCCATTTGGTCTAAAACACTCGCCCGCAATCTTCCAAAGAATTTTATCCAATATTATACGCCGGAATGATCTGGATAAATTTTGTTCGAATTATATCGACGATATCTTAATTTTTTCAAAATCTTGGGAGAAACATTTATCACATATTGAAAGTTTCTTAAAAGTTGTTCATCGTGAAGGATTCAAACTAAAATTTGTAAAATGTACTTTTGCAGCTCCATCAGTTAAATATTTAGGACATGTAATTCAAGAAAATAAGGTTACACCATCCTAGGACAATTTAAGAGCCATTCAGAAGCTAAAGCAACCAACAGACAAGTCCGGCGTTAGAAGCATGTTAGGCTCCGTAAACTTCTACCTAAAGTACATACCAAATTCCGCAAAGCTATTGGAATCATTCCATCATTTCCTTCGTAAAAATGTTGAGTTTTACTGGAGTGAAGCATGCGAAACGAGCTTCGATAATATTAAGAAATATTTATGCTCCGCCCCTTTTCTGGCCATTTTTGATAGGAATAAAGAAATCTACATTGAAACGGACGAAAGTTTTCAAGGCATTGGTGCGGCATTGACGCAACCTCAAACAGATGGTATCCTTCACCCTGTAGCCTACTTCTCGAGGAAATTATCAGAAAGAGAAAAAAAAATGAGTATTATCTACCTGGAATGCAAAGCAATAAAGGATGCCATAAAATTTTGGCAGTATTATCTCATTGGACAATCATTTGTTGTTTGTAGTGGTCATAAACCCCTCAAAAATCTTAAGACTAAAGCCCGAACTGATAAAATATCAAACTTGTCCATAACCATTTTGGACACGTAGGTGTTCCCCAGATGACGGCAACAATCCGACCGTTTTATTATTTTAAAAATCTAGACAAACTAGTAAACGAATTTTGTAGAAAATGTACAGTAGGTATTTAAAATAAAACTCGGCGAAGTCAAGCCGTAGGGTTCATGTCAAAATTAGGACCACCTAAGGCCCCTTTCGACGTAATGTCACTGGATACAGCAGGAGGTTTTAATAAAAACAGATCACAAAAAACTATATGCATATTCTGATTGACCATTTTTCACGTTATGCATGGATCTCTACCTCGAAAACACAAACGGCTCAAGTTTTTATACGCCTAATAGCTACAATTACTAAAGATCACAAAATAAAAATTCTGTTGGCTGAACAATACAAAGAAATAAACTCCGCAGAGTTAAAAAACTACTTGGAACGCCTAAACATCCAACTTGTGTTTACCAGCATACATTTCCCGCAGTCGAATGGATTAAATGAGCTGGTCAATCAAACTCTGGTAAACAGAATTCGCTGCAAATTGAATGAGGGTAAAGTTCAAAGAGCTTGGTCAGTGTTGGCTCAAGAATGCGTGGCAGAATACAATAAGACCATCCACAGTTCCACCAAGCCTGCCCCTACTTACTTATTATTCGGAACGAGGTCGACTATCTTCCCGCTAGAATTGAAGAATACCACAAATTTAGAAGAAGACAAGAAACAAGCGTTTTTGAATTCCATTAAAATCTTTTGAAGTGAATAAGCAACGATTTGACACTACAAGGCAGTATCACTCTTTTCAACCTGGTGACCATGTCTACATTGAAAACGGTAATAAATTAAACAGAAAGAAAACCGAGCCAGTCCGTATCGGACCGTATACTGTCCTTCGCCGCATCTCTTCCTCATTCTACGAAGTTGATTGTGGAAGACGACGATCCTCAAATTTTTTTCATAGTAGCAAGTTGTTGCCTTGCCCTAATACTTTAACTTTGGGAGGGAAGGTGTAATTCTAGCTATCTTAGAGTGCAGTGTATAACATAGTAAGAATTAGGTAAGTTATGTTGTTGTGTTAGTTTGTTATACCACATGAGATTTATAAATATGTAATGTTATTTTAAAATTCGCAGCATACAATATAGAAGATATCCCAATAGTTATTGTGGAGCTAAACGATTTTAGCTATAACGATTCCTTAACTGCGGAAAATCTTCAAATTCTTTCTGACTGTGAAGAAATAGAAAATATTTCTTTAAATGTAGAACTAAATCACAGTAACGAGAATAAATGGAGTGCTGACTATGATGAT
>VTPC01000064.1:0-23512 GCA_011009095.1 Ignelater luminosus
TCCAATCGTTTTTATCCGCGAAATGTCACCTCAGCACTATAATGATATAAGATGCCCACAGTACCATACTCCACAGCAGCCTACATACGTAGATGATTTTGGATAATTAATGGAAAGAAAGCAATCAGCTCCTCAATCCACAAATGTATTAACTGCATTTGTTACAATGCAACCTACCTACACCTAGACTCACTTTGTCACCTCCGTTTACGCAGGAGTTGACAGCTTTGTAAAGAATTTACGCCGCTTAACTGCATTTGTTACAAGGCAACCTACATACACCTAGACTCACTTCGTCACCGTCGTTTACGCAGGAGTTGACAGCTTTGTAAAGGATTTACGTCCCTTTGCAGAGTTCGGAGCTCAAATACTTACGTGCAAGAAAAAAAGACAAGTATAAGAAATACGAAAGAAGCAAAACCCAATGGGTCTGGAAGTCATGCAACTTCCAATCAATCGATCGATAGAGAGACCAACCACAAAGCAAGAAGCTACAACAAATATTAATCAATTTAAAAAAATCTTTTCAGGTTCACTACGGAAGAAGAAGTGTAAACAACAATCCGGTTCAATCACTTCACAAAGCTTTGGAGTCGCCAATTTCAATTTATAATTGTCAGGACCAAGTTCAATTATTTCTTCATTTAATTATGTATCAAAGACTCCATCCAATTCATTTATTACTTTCAAGTTTCCAATTTCCAAGAATTTAACTTCTACAATTTAAAAGGAAACTTGTTTCAAATAACATCTTTCCAATATCAAAACATTTCTGGAGACGCCAGTATGTTTAATTTTAAAATTAACGGTTTTCATTCTTTCTAAAAGAAAGCTCTCATAATTCCAATTTTTCTACAAAATTAAATCAAATAATTTAAATTAATAAACAAGATTTTCGGGCATTTCAAAATATCTACATTACTCATATTGCATTTCATAAAGGAAAGAATGCCCAAGTTGCAAGTTTTGGTTAGCGCAACATAAAGAAATGTATCAACTTACGTCATGCTATTGTAGATAAAAATACTATTATAGTAAATGCAGAACGCTTACATAGTACAGGTGAGATAATGTTATATTTGCATATTTTGCAGAATTGTTATATTTCTGTGTTACCTAGTTTGTAGTTTGTTATTATGACAGCATGTTAATTGTGTATATGTTACCGGCAAAGTATATTATTCAGGCATTCTATAGAAAATCTAGGTATTCTATAGAATGACTAACGATTTCAGGCAATGTATGAAATCTTTTTTAATTCAGACATTTTTATATACTTTACCTAGTCATTTTATAGAATGCCTAAGAAATCTATAGAATGCCTATAATACACCAGGAAAGGTATGAAATGAAAAATATAAATCAAACTCTTATTTGAATTAAAAAAATACTTTACTTAAGAAACTAAACAGGAACTTAACAAATATCAACATGTATTTCTTAAAAGTCTATGGGACCAGATTTTTCTATTTATTTTTGCAAGGTAAACTTGAATGACATTTACTAGAACAAAGTGTCTTTTTCTTAACGCACAAGCACTTCATTGTTCCACAGCTTTTTTTGCAACTGCATCTGACAAATCCTTGACCCGTTCCGGTAGATTGCAAAGTTGCAACCAAACGTAAGGTAATTTCATTATCAGGAACATCTTTAAGGTCCAAAAATCCTTTCTGACAAACTGTAAACTGGGATCTAAAATAGAGCGATTTAACAACTCCTTGCTTAGTACCAAGCTAGTACAGTCCATCGCCTGTTTTATTTATGACAATAGCTAGAATATTTCGAGCGTCACCACGTCCCCTATCAACTTCTGGCACTGAAATTCTTACAGTTGTACCTACAGATACCGATGGAAATTTTTTGTCACTATTTTTCAACATTCTTTCTGCTTGTTCTTCCAAGCTTTCTTTTGCAGAATGCCGATTTACAGTTTTCTAGCATATAGGACATAAAAGCTGAGACTCATGACCCTCGTCATTACTTGATTTTTTTGGCACAGCACAGATGGAATGAATAGTCTGATTGCATTTTCTGCAAGTCTGAGTTTTACTTGTCTCTTTGAAGCACACACAACATAAAGTATTTGATGGCTCGTCAACTATAGCTGAAGGTGGATCACATGACATGGGCGTTTTAGAGGTTACATCCTGAGCAGGTTCATTTTGTGTATTACCTTAATTAGTATTATTGTTAACATTTCTCTCCATATCTTCTTTACTCTCAAAATTTTGCGCAACTTCATTCGGTAATGTAATGCCTACTTTTATCTTACATTCAAAAAGAGCCTCGTAAAGTGTTTGTTTGATTCCATAATGAAAAGCTCTATCTTTTATGAGCTGTACAAATTTTAAACTTTCATTCCAGTTTCCAGTAGTATTATTTTGAAGCCTTGTAGTCAACATGTTTTCGATATCTTGGTTTGCCCTCTCAACACTACCTTGGCTTTGAGAGTGCCTCGGCTTGCCATGCAGAATAGTCAATGAAGGCCAGTACTGCTTTGAGTTATAAATAATCTGATTCGCAAATTCCCCACCATTATCTGATTGGAGTATAGCAGGGGCGCCAAATAGAGTAAGAATATCTAATAAGCGTAAGTTACTTCTTCTGCCCGTGTCGATTTAAGTCCTCGCAATACAACGAATTTAGTCAAGTGGTCCTGGTAAACCAATATAAACTTGTATTAACCATCTGGGTGAGACTAAAAGTCGATCAAGTCCACCGGAAATTAAACTCCGAAGAAAATATAGGCTTTACAACAATACTTTTTTTAACACCTTTCTGTTTTTGTTGACACGGTTCACAAAGTTGAGTGTATAGGTCTATATCACACCGAGTTACGTTTTTATATCGATTTGACAGTTCTTTAATCATGCGGTCTCTTCTCCCATGACCGATAGCAATATGAGCTTGATGTATAACATCAAATAGTTCACTATCACAAACGTAGTAAAGTATGTTGCTCCCAGATTCTTTAACCGAAAATATAAGTTTGATTTTCTGATTAATTGTAAGAATATCATAACGTTTCAATAACCAGTAATCCCTCGGAACTTTCTTTGAGATCGACTTTGCACTTTTAACGTCATTAATTATCACTGTATACTGCTCATCGTCAATATAAACACAATTCTTTGCTTGTGGATTTCTTTTACTTTTTAAGTCTGCGTAAAATCTATCTTTCATAAGCGAAACCCGCGAATCGGACATCATGTGCTTAAACAACGTCTATACTAGGTATAAGAAATATGATGCCTTACTGAACTGTACTAAACAGGATTCTTATTACGAGAACAAACAGCACGTCCCTACGCATGACAGCCTTCAATATATTTTAAAATATTTTCAGGCAAGATTTATTCAGAAAAACTTTCTATGCCAGTTGTGCTCTTTTAAAATGACATTTATTCATTTGTTACTTTACAGTTTATGGCTGACATACATTGATATACTTTACTTTTCTACAGTTTATGGCTGATAGAAGGTAGTTGAAATTTTTGTAACTTTAACCATAAACTTGGGTAGAAGGGTTCTTTTTTAAAATTTAATTGTTTTAATTTCAGAGATGCCATCGTTGGGTGCATCCCTGCTGCAGTCATATAAACTCACCCCCGCTTTAACGATATTCTTTTGGTTAACGAAAATTAAATAAGTACATAACCATTGCGGTTATTTCATACATTGCCTGTTATTGAATCGGCATTCTATATAATACCTAGGAAATGCATATAATATGATTTATTTCATACAATGCCTGACGATTTTAGGAATTCTATACAATGCCGGATTATATACTTTGCCGGTAACATATATATAAACAAAATCCGGGAATTAATAAATCAGTATTATCATTCAATTAGTTTTACTCAATCTGTGTTGCAAACAAGTCTTACCATTAGCTTGAAAGAGACATGAGACTGTGTTCCTGGCATACTAGATACAACAGAAATCGACCTTAAAGAAGTTGATCTCACATCAGGATTTCCGGATTAAAGTCTAGTAAATTGTTCAAAGTTTCTATTTTTATTTAAGGTAAATTATTTGTAAACCCATCCCATCTCCGGTGTTTGAGCTGCTGCAAGCACAACATTTAGGTCTGCTTGGGCATAAGGCCGCTTTTCCAAGTTTTGCCCGTGATAAATTTCTTAAAGAAACGGGTTAATTCAACTGATAACAGATAAATCAGTATTCAAAATTTTTAGCAAAGCTGGACATTTCTAATTCTGAAGATAAAGCATATGATCTAAATAAACTGCTATCAAAATTTGAAATCAAGAAAATGGACAAACCAGAAAATTTTGTAGGATTTCAGATATATGATGAAGGAGATTCCGTTATTTAACATCAAACAGATTACACCACTAAGATTTTAAAGCAGTACAACATGGAATTCTGTAAACTTGTCAAAACACCTTCTGTAATAAATAAACGGAAAAAGAGATCAAAATAGGCAAAGTTAGAGAAGCTGTTGGTAGCCTCTTGTATCTAGCTAACAAATCTAGACCTGATATTGCTTATTCTGTCAATATTGTCTCGCGTAATATGAGCAACCCCACAGAGCTAAATGTTCAGAAACTCAAAAGAATATTCAGATATCTGCAAGGGGCCAAAAATATAAAAATAAAGTATCATGCAAATGATTACTCTTTCACCATTGAAGCGTATAGTGATGCGGATTATGCAAACGACCCAGAAACCCGAGAGAGCACATCTGGCTAGCCCACGATGTTTGGAGATGGATCTGTTTCATGGCGTCATGGGTTTTGTTTAAAGAATTAACAAATCAAGTTGTGCAAGTGAACTTAAATGTTGATGACTAGAGTGCTATTAAATTGCTGAAACACATAGCAGTTTCAAAAAGTCAAAGCAATGTCTAAGGGCGATTACAAACATATTAGTAATTCAACTGAAAAACTTTCTACTTTGTCTGTTAATGCAACTAATTAGGTACTTAAATGCAATAATAGATCATTTATAAAGTATCTAATTATATTGTAGAGACCATTTAAAAATAAAGTACATTTTTATCTAAATCTTGAAAGTTAATTGGTCATAATCTATTGTGCCACAACGACCCTCAAAGCAAAATAAGGTGCAAATGATGCATTAAATTCCTAATTACATAAACAAATAGATTTTAGCTGCGGTAACCTGCGGCTTTGGTTAAAGGAACGATTAAACTATTGACCTTTCATTTTCTTCGAAATTTACTTACTATTTGCAATTAAGTTAATGAATCATCATAAAGGTAATTAAGCAATCGACTTCAATTTTTCTATATAAAAGGGGTTGTTTATATTTCTTTGTTCATAAGTCATCAGTTCTTTGAGAAGGTGACACTGTATTTTTGAAACCGTGGCAAGTTTTAGTATAACTTAACGAGAATTAGTTGACATTATTCTATCGAGTAAATGTCTCGAAAACATAAAATGTAGCTATCCAGACGGAAGAAATATATCATGAACTGAGTAAACAATTTTTACCAAACTTTAGACGAATGTGCCAAGCTGCACCACGAAAACAAGAAAGAATGCAGAATGGCTTGCTGGGATATTTAAAATTACATCAAGTTCCACGGAAACTGTTCCGGAAAATGAACCAAAACCTTCAAAACGTCTCCGATGTGGAAGACCAAAAAAGTCATTTGAAGAATCGGCGATTGAACAAAACGACGAAAAGTTAAAAGTTTGTGTGACAACGTTACTGAGGAAATTATTACTGCAGCAGCTAATAAGATTCGAGGTAAACCACCAAGTTGTTTTCAGTTTGTGCGGAAAAGGTTTTGGCTTTAATTCTGGATGCTTCTCTATCAAAGTTTCAGTATGAAGTAATTAGAAAGGCAACCAAAGCAGTGGGTTGTGATATTTTTCCACCTTACTCTAAAGTGTTGAAGTCAAAGAAGGAATGTTACTCTACAGATGAAGAGGTAACGGAAGGTTACGCCTGTGTGGGTTTGCAAGAATTGCTGGATCACACTGCAGAAAGGACTTTTAAAAGTAAGACCAAAGAAGAGCTGGTATCCATAAGCAAAGAAATAACCTTAGTGTCAACATGGGGCTGTGACAGTTCATCTGGTCACTGCAATTACAAACAAACTTTTGAAAAAGAAAATGTTTTGGATGCGAGTATGTTTCTTAGGTCCATCAAAAATAAAATAAAACTTTGGTGCACTGGAACAATACAAGACCTTCTTCGACGAGGTTTTGCGAGTCCATCCAATGTCAGTACGGTAAAGAAACTGCTGACAGCACGCCAAGTGAAATTACAAGAATGGAGTCTGAAATTACCAACCTGAACGATACCTTAGTCCACATCAGTGATAAAACCTATAGAGTGAATCGTGAACTACTGTTTACGATGATTCATGGAAAGATTGCTCAAACAACTACCGGTATCTGTAGGTAAAAGGCAAAAACCATTGGATATGAACGATTTACATCTGGTGCGTAATAAACCAAAAAACACAGACGCATTCAGGGTAAGATTGTCGCCCCTGCACGCACGAATCAAATTCATGGAATGCCTTCTCCACATTGCCTATAATAAATCATTCAAAAAATGCCAAAGAAAAGACGAAAAAAGGATTCAAAACGAGTTCTTTAAGAAACTAGGACTCAAAACTGATGTCGTCAAACAATGCATGGGTACCACAAACGGCGGAAATACATCACGGCGATCTTTTAATAATCCAGACGTTGCAGCTGCAATAACAGGGGTAGAAAAATACTTAATTAATCGGTTTTCAATAATTCTGCAAAGAATAAACTCTGGTGCCGGAATAGACGCTGAGAGATTTGGTGACTCTTGCAATGATGAGACTGCCGAGTTGTACATGAGTTCGTACAGGTATAGTATGCCAAACACAGTCCATAAAATCCTCCTGCATGGCAGTAAAATATTAATAGCTGCTGCTTTGCATATAGTCATTTTATTCGAGGAGGCACAAAAGCACGGAATAAGAACTACCGTCGATAACGAAGGATCATTCGCGCAAACGTTCTCATGAATCGACGAACGAGGACATCGTGCATTTGCTGTTGGCTTCCGCTGATCCATAAGTAAATAATTTAAGAGTAGAACCAAATACGAAATACTTATCATTACATGAAGATGTAAAATCCTTACTAATGTAATTGGGCGATTCGATATTTAAGTTTATTAATGTTATTTTAGCTTGAGTTAAAACTTGTTTTTATATGTTATTTACAGTGTTGTAGTAGTTTTTTAATGTTTTAATTTTATTACCTTTTATTAGTGTCTTTAATCATTAACTACTATTATAATTTTGTTATTTTGTATTTTCCACTAGTATTTATAGTAAAAATAGGTAAAAATTATTATTTTTATTATTCAATAATGATAGCAAGACTTAAACTTATCATACGAATCAATAAATAATATCTACAAAACTAATCCTTTGAGATAAACAATTAAACCCACTGTGCCATACAGCGTATACCACTGTGCGGCGCATCAATGAGTATTTGCTGCACCTAAAGCCTTAATTAACGAGCCACAGCGCGTAAACAAGAATTTGACGTTGTTTATATTTCTGTTTTGTTATTATTTATGTCTAACATTTTATGATTGTTTGACCTTTATAGAAGGTAGATTATTTGCGATTCTTTTACAATAAATATTCCTCGAGTAAAAAAGGGACCTTGGATATTTAGGAATTTATTTCACATTGATTTACTACGCATCAAAAACAATTGATGTATAATGTAAGTTGCAAACTATAACGTTAAACATTCAACTTTTAAATTTTTAATAAACAAAATCCATAAAAACCCCAGAACCCTTTTTCTTCAGGGGCTCCTTGTTACATGCAACACTCTAGACGTCTGAAATATAAAACGGTAACAACTTCATCCAACCTTTCCACAGCACGAAACTTTCTATAAGCTATTATTAATACGGAGTCCATAGTTAAAGCTCAAACCTACCTCCAGATATTCCATTAATAATACTGATGTCAGGTGTACATCTTTTACTACTAAGTAAGCATAATTTTTTTAATTTTTTTAATTTTTTTAAGTGACAATTTTGTCTCCAAAATGTATATATTAACAAAGCTAAAGTTAAACAACAAAGTGTTAGTTAAACTAATAATTTCTTTCGCTTCTATTCTTCGAGTTTAAAAAAAAATTGCGCATAATATGTAAGACGCATAGTACCTAGTACACAGTCACATCACGTTTAGTCAGACCTTCCAAAAAGTTCGTTTAAATTCTTCATCGCACTATTCCCGAACATCCATCTCTATTTTCTATCCAATTAGTGACACGTGATAGAACGTTTTAAAAAAATTGAAAGGCCGGTTAAATGTTTAATAATTTAAATCTCGCATTACCGTTTCACAGAATATAAACCATCTAAAGTGTTTTTTTATCAACTCCAATTAGGTTCGTTTGAAGTACTGAACACGCGTTATAGAATTCGACTGAAAAATATAAGTATAAATATGAATATGACATGAACTATTACATAAAATTATATTGTAATAAATTGATGAAATCCGAGCTCATGGAACTATGCAAAAACTATTTTAAACTAATTAATTTCCTAAAACAAAATGTTGAAAAAATCAATAAAAAATTTAAAACTCGGATGCTTTGATCCGTTCTGGGGGTGACCGTTTCATAAACCTGGATGACGCGAAATGAGTTTGAACTTCAGCAATATTACTATTATTTCAAATAAAAACAGTGAGTTCAGTTTAATTTACTATGGATACATATCGGTGTACAGGGTACAGGTCTCCAATTCGATGGTATTAGCTGCATTAATAACAGACATAGTTACTCATTTAATACCATTAAATTTAGGGCAGACTAAACAGCTATGCTACTCTCACACAGCACTGCCTGCCTCGCAGGATATTGAGCGTAGCTTTAAAAAAAAAACTCGTGAAAAAGTTACATCTCGTAACCTCGTTACCTTCCGATAAGACGTTTTTCAACGTACTGTCCTCTCACTTCTTTACTTTCTATTTTTTCTGTTATGATATTTTTAATCCTTGAATTCAGTGAATTCTTTGACGACGGAATCTTAAAGGTTTCCCTAGATAGTTTCATGCAAACAAACACTGCCTGGATTACTTCCATCCTCCAAGAAAGTATGCAATCTGATTTCTCCTGATTTCCGTTCAGCAGAATCATACTAAAAGAACGACAAAAGCAGCCCTAATGATACTCTTCAAGAACGTCAAAAAATTGCCTTTGAGTTAAAAGACTTCCTGGGAGATACATACTTCAAAAATCATCTGGTCATCACCAATTTTATTTACCCTATACGATGTCTTTCATTTTACATATAATCTTCCTAACCTCATACATCTATAAAAAAAATCCAACCACATAAGTATGCAACATAGAACCTACTTCCACCCCCCCAAGTGGGATGATAATCACCTGACAAACCGTAGAAATTGACGTTCTTGAAAAACACGTCATTACACCTAACCTTCTCCTTCACAAGACAACGATCTTACTGCCTCCACGATAGCACAGCCGCTAGCACCAATCATGTCAGCCAATAACGACCTCATAGCCGCGTTATTGCGTTAGCCAAGCATTTACAACCGCCCAGCGTCTTTGCATTACCCGAATATAACAGATTCGACCATGAGGATTCACAAGAGCACAGCCGCTATTAGCGCAATATGTGATACTAACGCTGTTTAGCAATCGGAGGGTTCGATCCTCTGCAAAGTCCTAATAAGAAACGAGATAGATGGTACAGCATCTTTGTTCAATATCCCTCTGTCGACGAGTCAATCGTAAGAGCCTTAAAAGATAGAAGAGGATGTTCCAAGTTACACCAAAATCAAGCCAGCAGCCTTAACAATATCGCTGTCCTATACCAGTAGCCCCTACAAAACATTGGCATTACTAACCAACGGGCATCCACCCCTTCTGGGAGAGGAACGACAGCGTCGCATATCTTTAGTGACGCCCGCCGATCTAGCCGCTGAGAATTACTTTGAGAAAGAACCAACTTCGATCACAAGTTTCTAAAGAGCCAGCGTGCACTAATCGACGTCATCACCGTTGTATCTACCAGGGAACAACAGAACAAACAACCGTCCGCTACCAGATTCCACGTCCACTGTCACTCGTCAAGGTCAAGCACGAGTTCCCAGACTCCTTTCAGCCTGAACTCCATCAAGTGCTCTTGGTCTTCGAGAAGCTCTTTAACAAAGAGCAAAGAGCAAAGACCGTCTACAACATAGACCACGTAACACAAGATCAGGCTCCAAGACGTTCATACCAGTATTTGGAAGAGAAGAAAAGAACAATAAACGGTGGTAAACTAGCAGATGGAGCAATCATTAAGCGACGCTATTTTCCATAATTCGAGAAACTTCGAGATCTGGGACAGGCACGAGTATTTTCGTCAATCAACCTGGCAGTACCCATGGAAGGATTTAATCGCCAGTACACAACCTTTTTGGCCCTAAACGCACCGCTCTACCAATTTAAAGTCATGTGTTTTGGCCTTTAGAAAATGCCCGCCACATTCCAGAAAGTCATCGCTGTCGACCTACATAAGTTCGCCCTCACCTACCTGGATGATGTCGTGTCGAGGGTTTTTAGGTAGTCCCCCTTCCACCATAGAAGAGTTTTGATTATTCGTATAAGATAAATTAGATTCGTTCCTCGAGCTCCCCATCCTCCTCAGAGCCTCAAATGGGACGCTGCACCGCAAGCCGGAGCAGACACCAGGACTAAACGAAATATATAGCCACCCACTGCGAAAATACACGGTACACCATATACGTAGTAACTCGCCTGTCAATATCACAGAAGGAAGCGAAAAAACATATAAAAGAGCAGACAATGACGGCGAAGGGGAGAGCTTAGACAGAAGGCGCTGGAGAGGAACGCAAAAAAAATACGCAATAGTTTCTAAGGAAGTTAGAGTGAACAGATATCGACGAGCCGATTGATTCAAGCTGGATAGATCTAGAACCGCCCGTTTACAGAAAAGCTAGGACCGAAACAGCAACTTGGTAGAAACGCTCTTCTCAACTATCAGGACTCCCCTTTACTCCTTAGGCAAACGCATAGGTCCATTGGTCGCCTCTTACGATCTCCAGGACAGAAATGGGTCTATTTTACCCCGAAATCCACGCGGGGACAAATAATTATTATTCTGAAACGCAGATAGCCTAATTACAATGACAAGCTTACAGAATTTAAAAGCACAGTGACAAATGAGCAATATTTTCAACTCAGTGGTTATCAAACCAACATCTTAAAAAGATGGAGAACGGCGACGTCAGGATTGTTAATCTCAGCCAAGTCCTCACGTACAGCTCGCTTGAAAAAAATTAAAGTTGTGACCGCGGACAATAAAATGGAAGTAACAGAAATGAAACTGTAAAAAGGTGGGATGCACAGAAGATTACTGATTGTGATTATAATATATAACCGTGCCAGAAATCAGCCCAATCTGAGTTGCCTCAAGCAATTCTAGAATCAATATTGTATTCTCTTGGAAGACCTAAATGCTTATTCCGCTCTCTGGGGATAGGATAATATAGCGATATTTGTCCTACTGGTAGAGTTTTTGAACAGTTTATATCAAGACATCTAGTGTAATTCATTGACAGTGATAAAGATAGTCCCACATTCCTCTCTTACGGTGGAGGGACCTCTCACCCTGATGTAGTTCTTGCTCACTCCGCCATCTCCTCCACGCTTAATCACTCCTTACTGCTAATACTCAGTGGTTTTGAACGCAAGATACTTTTAGTTAACCATTTAAACAAAAGAAAGTTGCCCAAAAAGTTACCAAAGAGCGAAGTTAAAATAGAATTTAAAAAAAAACGACTGGAAACTCTACACTGAGACTGCTGAAAATCTTGTGATCTCCGACCTGATAGACACAAGCGTTGACATCAGTTATGCTCGAGTCAAAGAAGCAATTACTAGGGTTGCTAAAAAAGCTATCCCTAGAGGGAAAGTTAAGTGATACGCCCTATGCTGGACTGAAGAGCTCTCGCGCCTAAAAGAAGAAAGAGATTAAGCAAGAGAATTAACGAAGGGGACTGGGAAAATCTGAAACAGAAAAGCTCACTACTCAAGGAAACAATAATTCACTCTAATAAACGGAACTCGTGCAGAGTTTTCTTAAACGGACTCGATTTCCGAAAAGACGGGCTAAAAGCTCACCGTTTTGTTTCAGTGTTAAATAACGGAAAAGGTTCCAGGAAGAAAAATCATTTTGCCAACGGTGCAAGGCTGATCACATCTGACACCGAATTAGCAAAGTTCTTCTGCGATCACTATGCAAAAATAAGCAACTTCACTATGTAGTAACGTTTTAGTTGGTATAAAGCCGTAACTAAACTTTCTTATGTTCTTTAGTAGTCAGATAACCGTCAACTTACTGCCAGTTGACTTGTTAGAGGAACCGAAAAGGTTCGTTGCGACAACTACACTATCTGATTGTCCCTTTGCAGTAATATTAACATATTAAAGCTTACTTTTAGGACAGAATACGTCATGTTACAATAAAACAACTATTGGTAGTAACTGTACTGCTTGCTGATTATTTTCTGTTACTCAAAACAACAACAAATTAATTATTAATATATAATATAATAATTTATAATATAGAAATTTTTAATATGCAAAAACCTTCTTAAATCAGAATACCTTCAAATTATATATATATATATATAAATGAAATTAAGAATAATTAAAGTTTTTACTGTAATATTTAACTTTGCACAGAACAAATTATTACATTTATTATTATACTCTATGTAAGTCTTGTCGTTTCTTGTTTACTTTAACTATGAATTAATATTTTAATTACTATTTCTTTACATCGTTTACTTTACACAGTTACTATGTTGTTAGGAAATAGCAAAGTTTTGCTGTCTGGGGAGATGACCTCGATGTATTCCGATTTTATTGATTTTGAGCCCAATCCTTAAAAGCAACAAAAATAGGAAAAAGCCCAAATCCAGATGAAATACATCTTGAGTTCCTGAAGTATCTTGAATTGAGCGCTCGGACTTCCGTCTTGGCCTTTATAAACTTTATTTGGAGGTCGTACTATCTGTACGAATGGTGTAAGGCGGAAGCTATCCCTGTCCCCAAGAAGGGCAAGGAACCAAACATGCTCGAAAGCTTTCGACCCACATTACTAACCAGAAACTTCTCCAAAGTATATGAAAGACTGTTGCTGCGTAGGCTACCAGTAGTAATTAAGAGAATTAAGCTAGCCAGACTTACTCAAGAAATTAAAGATGATTTTCACCGTAAGCAGAGCACTCTCGCTGTATTCATCCATTTTAGGACTGCCTTTGACCGGGTATGGAAGAAGAAACTAACTCAGTAAACTACAACCTCTCGGCCTGAAAGGAAATATGTACAGAGCTATCCCCTCCTTTATCTCACGGAGGTATATAGGGCAAAGTATAAAAAAGCCTTCTCTTAGTACAGACAGACAGGCAAGAATTACCTCACGAATCTGTCATCAGCTTTGTTCTCTTCAATTATTCAGAGTATCCCTGGTACCCAAGCTCTACTTTATACAGATGACTTAGTCATTTGGGCAACCAGCAGTAAGATAAAGGCGTTAAAAGCGACCATAAGCCAGGCCTTAGCTCAACTCTCATCTTGGGCTAATGAGAATTAACTAGTCGGCAACCCAAGAAAATCGAAATTTTAACTGTTTACACTGTCTACGAAGCAGCAAAGACTGTAGGAGTCCAATTCCCTAAGTGAAACGAAAGTCGCTACTTATTTAGGGGTTCAACTTAACACCAAATTGCAGTGGTCATACCACGTCGATCAGCTAGCAGATGAAGGAAGCAAGCGAAAGAGGTTAGTGAGTCACGGAAAACATCTTGACGCAGGCACACACCGCGTATGTAAGACCCGTGACGAAATATAGGAAGGAACTGATTGTCACAGCCCCCAAGACAACTCTGGAGAAGTTAGAGAGAACTCAGAACCAAGCCCTGAGATTAATAACTAGGGGACCCAGCTCTACCACTATTAACGCGATGGAATTGCAAACCGGTATAGATCCTCTATCGGTAAGAACAGACCTGGCAGTAATAAGTCTAAATGAAAAGGTAAATCGTCTGGAGGTGAACTATTGCAGCCCATTTAGCGACTGAAAACACAGAAGTCCTTCTCTGTAGTAGCGTCCCAGCTCGGAGAGGCATATGATTTGAATATAAAAGAGAGAGTATGATCACCTACTCGATAGCCTAATCTTATCGAAGAACACTTTTGAATTATGGAATAATCCTTGAAGTATGTGTAATCTAGATAATGAACCTCATGTGGGTTCTGCATTTTTGCCTTTGTACAAATCTCCACATAGCAACCAGGAACGTTAATTTTCCGACCTTTTTGTGCGCACTCTATGCACGCACGCATTGAATCACACTCCATTTAAGTGTGACCCTTCTGCAAACAGTATTGAAAAATTTCAATACTTTTAACTTCAGCAGAATTCCAGTTTTGATAACCGTTCCTAAAGCAAAAGTTTGCAAAAACAGCTTTACATACGCGTTTTCTGACATTATTAAGGCCTTTTAGGTGAAATATGAGAGACAAATCTGTCTTGAATTCGGTTACAACTAAAATTAAAAATATTTCGGTAGCTGAATATCATGCAACTTCTCTAGAATTCTATCTGTTTTACGATGTTTGACTGGTGTTCTATCAATTAGGGCCAAAACATAAACCTTCTTCTCAGCCCATGTCATACACTTCCAAAAGTTCTCAAAAATCTTCCACCTGTGAATTCTTACCAAAAATATTTACGAGACTTTCCAGACGTCGTACTGTTACACCCTAATCTCCTTTCTATTTTTTCTACAGGTTCATATCTTTTCTTCGACTTGTTAAATTTCACAGAAACTGTTTCCATTATTCAATAGTAGTTGTTGCAACTGATGGAATCATTCGCTCTTAGGCTAACGTATGCTAACTGCGGTAACCACCAAAACTGCAGGGAATTATCAAAACCACGCAAGTCCGACTTACTAAGTTTTGTTTGAAATATTTTTCCAAATTAGTTTTAAGGGGTTTTGACAGGCGGTGAATGCACTTTTAGATTTATTTCGACATACGAGATTTTGCAGTTTAAAGGGCATCAATATCTATAAACGTTCCATGGATTAAGATTCAATTAAAGTAATTTTGGACTTTATCCATCGACTTAAAAAGTAAACAAAAATGCTGAATAAAACACGTTGCAGTCGAAGCCTTCAATTTAAAGAAAACGCAGACAAAAAATGCTTTCCATACCTCCTAACTAGCTGATTAGCTGATAAATTCTCTATTATACGATGAATGATTGATGAAACCAATAAAATTGTTTGGAAAATGCTTTTAAAATTAGAAGGTCATGAAAATGATATGTAATATGATTCCATTGACGTAAAATTTATCTAATAACTTTCACAAGCACTTAAGGCAAGGCTTTATAACAATGTAGTAGGTTTGACCATCATGTTTGTTTACGATCGGCCAACATATTCAATGAACGGTTCTCGCTTTTTTTTTTCTATTCTTTGCTTATCAAATAAACCGTATAGGGGTAATTAGCAATGTAAACAAAACTAAATTATTTTCGTAAAATATGTTAACATGAAATACACAATTCCCTTCACTTTATAAAATAATGATCGTAGCGTGTTCTGTGCGACTAAAAACACCTTTCATTATGAAATCGATATTGTGCTTTCTAAGGATAAATATTTTATTTATAGGTCTCTAAAAATAAACACAGCTGTTCCTCTGGTTTGTTAATACCAAACAAAAAACAAAAAAAAATGTAAAAAGTGTTTTAATGTAACTGGAAGTTACAAAACCGGAAACCTAACAGACACACCGATGTCTTTTTCTACACATGATTGTAATAACTGGGAAGCAAAAAAAAGTGTTGACTGTTCTGATTTATTTGTTTTAATAAAAAATCTTATTTTTTGTCATTTTATATAACTATTGGTTTTGCTTGTAATAAAATAAGTTGACTTTATACAGTTGGCTCAAGACCAAATCAATTATTCGTGTGGAAATAAACGAAAAACAATCGAACATCACATCACATTGTAAACATGTCAATAAAAACATCCGACATATTTATGTATTTCCTCACCAGCGATAAGAAAATTGAATTTCGAATAAAAATGTTTCTATGTCGTATTGTCCTAAGAAATTGTAAATAAGAAAAATATTTTCATCTTTTCAAGGTTGTTATCTGGGTAACGTTATCCACGAATAGAAAGAAGGTAAATTTTAACAAAATTTACTTAAGACAGGGCTTGTTCGACTCCTTGCTAACCACAATTTCTGATCAAAACTTTCTGATTTAAAGTTAATTCCCACCATGTAGGTATAAGACGCGAGTTATCACACGTGCACGCGTACTACGAGTCAGAGGTCACTGAAACATCTATTCACTAGTTCATTACTCTTATTGATAATCAAACAATATATATAACAGCAAAATGTAGCATTAATTTAGTTTTTATCAATATTTCTAGTTTCAACATTACTGTATGTTGGTGAAGCTCCCCCTAATATTTTAAAAATAAATCTTTCTTTATTTGTTGCAAATTTATGCGTAATTCAATTGGCGCAATCGTACAGATCAGGTAAAAGTAATTAATTCATTGCGAACTTTACTTGCGTTTTAACACTTAATTTACCAACGAACCAATGCAGCTTTCTAGGACAAGCATCGCAGACGAATTAACACTCCAGGGTCGAGGACACGCATCGTTGGAACTTATTGGAGACCGCATTAGAAGATTTTAATTTTCAAGTAACAATAATTTAGTAATTCATTTTCAAGTAATAATTTTAATAAGTAATTTGTGTAGTAGGCTACACCACGGGTAATGCCAATAAATCCTGTGCACTTACACTTACAAATTCAATTTTTTATCGCAACACGCGCTTCAGAATGGCTAATGCATTCTATGTCGAATATTTGCGTTCCATCCCCGAATTTGATGGAAATCCAGACAAATTTTCCGAATTCATCAAAGCAAGCGAATTAATTTTGACGCACTTTTTCCAAGCAGTAGCTGAAGGTCAACAGGTACCATTTACAAACCATTACCTTTTATCATTCATAAGAGAGAAACTTAGTGGAATTGCTGCAACCGTTACCAACGGCAGAGAAATTAATTCTTCGCAAGAATTAAAAAATCTGCTACAGAGAACTTTTGCAGATCAAAGAGATGAAAATTCCCTAATAAGAAATCTGATACTTCTAAAACAAAGCAGCGAAACGCCCCATCAATTTTACAATAAATGCATAAAGATCAGAGGACTCTTGTTTTTGCAATTGTTGATTCATGAACCCAACCTAGCGGCAAGAACAATAAAAGCGGAATTATATGATTAGTTGACACTGAAGGCATTTCTAGCAGGATTAAGGGAACCACTTGGATCTCTAATTCAAGCCCAACGACCACATACCGTAGAACAAGCCATCATCTATGTCATAGCTAAAGAAAACATAAATTGTGCAAAATATTCGAATTTCTATAACTTCTGAAGTCCAACTGCGAAAGTACCGTTGAAGTCAAAACCAAGTCCCATCGATTCTAATCGGTTTTCACATCCAGGTCATATGCAAACGTCTACACCAAGACCCCTCAAGCCGAAGCATTCCAACCGAGATTTCAACCATCATATAATCCAAATAGAACTTCTTTCCCAGTAAAAATATAAAACCCAGTACAAGCGTCTTCAATCCAAGGGGCGTTCCACAACCAAAACCAACGCCCGTGGATACGTCAAGTGAAAACACCAGAAAGTTCTAACAACCAAGAAGACAAAAGAACTTTTGCACCATAAAGTAGATAGTAACACTTATGGAAATACATTTGAGATCCCAGCCTACCATGAAACAGAGATATCTTACGAACACGAAAATTGTTTAAGAGAAGAAGAAGGTTATAACTATCATGAAGGTCTATCTTTAGATGAAACAGAAGATTTTCGCGGCGTGCAGCCTAATCAGCCAAAAATTTGATACACATCAATTTCAAACCAGATTAACATTTACCCTTCATGATCATACCGGAACTCATTGCCAAACTCATGATTGACGCATAATCAACGAGGACTCCCTTCAACCCACATCTCCTATATTAGTACTATCCACAGTTCAATGAAAATTATGATGGTCTTATAAGATTAGACCTGCTAAAACAGATAAATGCAACATTAGACTTTGAACAAGACGAATTGAAAACGCCAACAGTAAATATACCCATATTTAATAACAAAATAGAAAACCAGACTCAGTTAAACGGCAAGTCAAATAAAAGCCTGTTGTTTACTTTACAACTAGACCCAAGAACAGAGACCATTGTAAAACTACCAGCAGAAACAACACTCGAAGAAGGCTTTGAATCTAATCTGAAGATGCCTGCAGCCTACGTGAAAATTCAAGACGATTACGGTTATTAACAAGAGTAACCAAAAACAAACTCTGAAATTAGAAAAGATATTAAAAGTCTCTATTATTATGAGCAACATCAACAGTAATGCCATCCAAGTCCAAGATAAAAAACAAGACCAAGTTGGGAAGACAAAACTTAGCAAAATTACGTCTAGACCACTTTAATGACACAGAGAGAACCTTGCTGCATAACCTATGGGAAGAATATAAAAATGTTTTCGATATAGAAGGCACATCACTAACCTTTACCAATTATATTGAACATCCAATAAGAACGACAGACCATCAATCAGTATTTGCCAAAAGCTATAGGTTTCCTGCCGAACATCGAACAGAAGTGAAAAAACAAATTAACCGTGTGTTAGCAGATAACATCACCCAACCATCCAGCTCACCATGTTCATCGCCCATTTGGGTTGTACCAAAAAAGCAAGATGCTTCCGGCAAAATGAAATGGAGACTGGTCATAGATTACCGGAAACTTAATAAAAAGACGGACATCTTCGAAAACTAGAACGATGCCAGTATTTCACTACTTTGGACTTAGCCAGCGGTTTTCACCAAATCGAAATGAACAAGGCAGATATTGAGAAAACAGCATTTTCAACAGACAAAGGGTATTTTGAATTTAAGAAAATGCCATTCGGATTAAAGAATGCGCCGCCGACATTCCAGAGACTCATGAACAACATCTTACGAGGTCTCAATGGTGAAATATGTTCCGTATACCTAGACGACATTATAATTTATTCTACCTCTCTACAAGAACACAGCTTTCCAGAGACTCAGAGAAAAAAGCTTAAAAATACAATTACATAAAAGTAAGCTTTTGCGAAAGGAATTTGCCTATTTGGGACATGTCATTACGAGTTCGACCAGATCCCAAGAAAATCGAGGCAATAAAAAAGTTTTCAATTTCAAAAATCCAAAAAGAAATTAAGAGCTACTTACTACTGTAAGTTTATTAAAGACTTTGCTAAACTAACCAAACCAATGACAACCTGCCTAAATGCCAAAGTAATACATTCGTCAGACTTTATCCATGCTTCCAAAAACTCCAAAGATTCTGATCAACGATTCAATTTTAATTTATCCAGGTTTTAACAAACCCTTTCTGGGGGCAATTCTTTTACAACGTACCGCCCAAGGAGAAGAACCAATTGCATATGCTTCATGGACACTTAACGAAACAGAAATTAAGTTTTCAACCATTGAAAAAGAACTACTTGGTTGGGCAACAAAATGCTTCAGGCCTTACCTTTGTGTTAATAAATTTACTATATACGCAAGCAAATTCCAAATTAGCTTTATTACTTTATTATTGGAAGAACCTTGACCATTCTGTTAGAGAATATATTAAAAACTGTCATGTATGCACCAAATCTAAGTACAAACGACATCCTATCAAAGTACCGTTAAATGTAACACCGACACCTAAAAAATCAATGGAAATCCTCTTTGTTGATATTTTCAAAATTGCAAGTGTTAAGTTTCTAACCATCTTCCATTCGTTTTCAAAAGCACAAGCATACTCCTTAGAAACAAGAAATGCTACAAATATTGCTGACAATTTACTTACTTATTTCCTCCATCATAGCACACCAAAGAAAATCTGTTTAGATAGAGGAACAGAATTTGAAAATCAAACCATGCAAGAACTCGCAAAATTGCACAAAATCGAATGGCACTATTCTATCCCATTGAATCAAAATTCGCAAGGAATGGTAGAATGATTTCACTCCACACTTATTGAGCACTATAGATCATTTCAATTTGAAAGAAATCAAACTTCCAAACATCTCATGATGTATGCCATATTAGCATATAACAGCACCATTCACTCAACGACAAATTTCACACCTCTTCAATTACTTCCAGGACACTCAAATTTTAGAGATCCATACAACATTTATTATGAAGACGAATACTTTCAGAATTACGTAAAGACGCAGCAAGAGAGATTACGCCATACCTACAGTAAAGTAAAAGAAATGTTACAAGCCAATAAAACAAAAATCATTAACAAACGCAACGAGACACGAGACACAACCCAGTTTAAAGAAGGAGACATAGTATTTGTTAAAACGCATACAAGATTAAAACATTTTCCTAAATTCGAAGGACCCTATATAATTCAAAAGCTCACTCCACTCTTTACATGTACTCTGAAAGACATGAAAACAAATAAGACAAGATAAATACATGTTAACAACCTATGATTACTTTCTGTTGCAAATGTGCAACACTCCGACTGACAGACACCCTTGAAGAACCTCACATTACCAATCTACAGACTAATCCAAGTATATACTACCACAACTTAGGTATAGCAAAACTACAACAGTCAAAATGGACACTAATTAAAAGAATGAAATGTCAACCTTTACTGAATGAATACCAGAAACTACAAAATGATGTTCAAATACTACGAGACACAGTACAAAATACCAACACTCAACAACACTGAAAAGTACAAAGCAGAGCTCAACAGTCACCTGGCAATAATAGAATTCACTATGGACGAAATCTAAAAGAAGATTAACCATTTGTTTCTTCTACAAAGACGTAAAAAAGGAGCCAAAGATGGACTTGGTAGCATCATCAAATTCATTACCGGAAATACAGACGCAGAAGACGGAAAAAATTGAAGAATCTATCAAGGTATTAAAAGAAAATCAAAAAGACTTGAATTATCAGATAACTAAGTAAGCATTATTAATTTTATTTTTCATTCATTTATAAATCTACACACCACGCAAATTTTAATCTCATCTTTGTTAAACTTATATCTGTATTTATTCCAAACATTGGAAGAAGCCTAGATCACCGATGGGATCTTGATTATGATGGAACAACGAAGGATATGTAAGAACCAAGACCCAAACAAATACAAAGAAACAGATAAGAAAAATTCAGAAGAAAATAAAACAAGCCCAAGAACAATATTTTGAAGATAGATGCAAAGAAATAGAAGAGCTTGAAGACAAATACGACTTATTTAATCTACATAAAAAAGTCAAAGATCTTGCAGGCATACAATGGAAGAACCAGATTACTGCAGTTCTAGACAGACACAGTAACATCATAATGAATACAGATCAGAAGATGGAAAGATGGAAGAAATACATCGAAGAATTGTTTGCGGACGAAAGAACAAATACGGACCTTTCTGAATCCAATTCGGAAAAAGAACTAGGCCCCGGATAAATAAGGAAGAAGTAATACATGCCCTAAGATCAATGAAGAATAGAGAAAGTCTTGGTCCGGACGAACTACCCTGTGACGTTATCAAACTCATTGATAAGAATCACATAAACACACTGGTGGAACTATTCAACAAAATTTACACAACTGGGGAATCGTTGGTGTCTGTTTTTGTCTGCTTGCCTAAGAAACCAAAATAAAAGAATGCACCGATCACTGTATCATCAGCTTGATCCCTCACACACTAAAAATATTTTTAAGAATAATACATAAACGAATCCACCAAAAACTAGATATAGAGGTAAGCGAAACTCAGTTTCGATTTCGCAAAAGACTGGGTACGCGAGAAGCCCTATTTACCTTCAACGTGCCAGTGCAGAGATGCCTGGATGTCAATCAAGATGTATAAGCATGTGTTATTGATTATAATAAATCTTCATCATAGAGACCTAATGATCATTTCAAACCTTTATTATAACCAGAGGGTGACAATATGCATCGATCAGCAAACATCAGAAGAAATGCAAATAAGAAAAGGAGTTCAATAAGGATGCGTTTTGTCACCGACACTCTTCAACACGTATTCTGAAGATATTTTAAAGAAGGCTCTTGAAGAAAAACAGCATGAATAAAGGTGACTGGAACACCGTTAAACAATATAAGATAAATATGCGGACGATACGGTCAATCTGGCAGAAAATATAGAAGATCTACAGAGACTGATGATAAGAATGGCTGACGGGCTAACTCCGAATATAAAGAAAACCAAATTGTGATAATCTCAAAAATTCACCGAAATAACACGAATCTTATAATTAACGGAAGTCGATAAATATATGTACCTTGGCACAATGATTAATTCTTCCAACGAATACGCCAACGTAATAAAAATAAGAATAGAGGAAGCGCAAGCTAACTTTATTAAAATGAAAAACGTACTCACGAATTGAAATTTGAGGCTGGAGCCAAGAGCTCGACTGGTAAAGTGCTACGTCTTTACAACTCTCCTTTATGGAGTGGAAACATGGACACTTAATGCAGCAACCGCCAAAACATCGGAGGCGTTTGCAGTGTGGGTATACAGGAGAATGCTAAAACTATCATGGACGAACAGAGTAACAAACATCGAAGTCTTGAGATGAATTAACAAAGACATGGAAATTATAGACATAATTAAAACCAGAAAATTGCACTATCTTGAATATATACTACGAGGATTATCGTACACCATATTAAGACTGGTCATGCAAGGTAAAATCCAAGGCGGAAGTATGGTTGGAAGAAGAAGAATATCGTGGCTGCGTAACTTGAGAGATTGGTATGGATGTACATTAGGGTGGGCCAAAAAAACAAAATTTTTTTTTCAAGTCGTAATACCGCGGAAAAGTTGCGAATTGGGGAGACTAAAAAGGGTTAAAAAAAGAAATAAAACCGGTCGCGCATGTGCTCTAAAGTCTGCCGAAATTTAGAAAAATTCACATTTTTAGAATAATTTATAACATTTTTAAATTAGCCTCTTCCCAAAGGAATAGCTCAAATTCTTATGTATTAGAACCACAGAAAATAATGTTTAAATATTACTTATATCAGTCAACATCTTCCGGTCGCGCATTGCCTTCAAGGTTAATGAAATTTTGAAGAAAAATTACAAATAAAGGTAGATAATAGTTCAAGGAAAAAATTTCACTAAAAAGTCTCTACATAGGTGTATACCTATGAAATGAGACTTTTTTATTCAATTTTAAACGTTTATTAACAAAAAATGGTTACAAATTTAATCTTCAAAATAATAGCCATCGCTAGCGACACATTTTACCCATCTCTCGGGCAATTTGTGAATGCCGCGCCAAAA